>JAODUP010001440.1:0-93110 GCA_025642065.1 Paralvinella palmiformis | reverse complement strand
TTTATTTCAAAAGTTTTATAATTGGACAATTGGTTTAAATTCTGTAAGTACTATATCAATATTTAAAATAGTAATGAAAATATATGGTGTTAACGCTTTGTTTTAACGGCAGTTTATATTTAAAGTAATATTTGTTTTTGTTAAGAGCCACCTCTGTGCACACCATAGGCCAAATAAGATAACACATATCAAATGATTATCCGATGAAATAAGTGACACGGTAACGTTTCAAAACGCGATACCCTAAATTAGGGAACAAGCTAATTCTCTTTCCTCGACCATACGACCACATAACTCAAGTTAACGTTATTCACCATTGAGTTCCTGGAACATTTGGCATATAGAACACAGCTTGCAAGTCTCTTCTATGTCCTTGTTGATGCCAATCCAATAAACACTTTCGGGTGCTAGTGCTCTCGTTTTATCAATGACTGGATGTCCCTTGTGGAGCTGTTGGGGTATATCTGCTTGTAGTGATTTGGGAATCAATATTTGTCTTCCTTTGAATATAACTCCAGACTCTACTGCTAGCTCATCGCGAAATGACCAGTACTGCCTTAGTACTGTGGGTATGTCCATGATATTATTTGGCCATCCTTCATGAATCATTTCTTTCAACTTATTCATTACACTGTCTTCTGTAGCTTTGCCGAAAAATTAATAATAGCAGTGGTGAATTCGTCAACTCTTATGTCTAGCTCAACTGCTGCATTACTCTTTGGATTTGGTAGTCTGCTGAGTGCGTCTGCTAATAATAATTATTTGCCCGATCGGTGCTGGATGTTGTAGTCATAGCCTTGTATCATTAACACCATACGCTGCAGACGTGGTAGTGCTGCACGTAGTGGCTTTGAGCAGATCGTCACAAGTGGTTTGTGGTCAGTAATAATTTTAAACTCATGTCCGTAAAGGTAAGTATGAAATTGTTGAACACCATGTACAATGGCAAGCATTTCCCTTTCAATCTTGCTGTACCTCGACTGGCATTCAGTAAGCGTCTTAGAGCTGTATGCTACAGGCTTGCCTTGTTGTATAAATACTGCTCCAAACCCTTTTTGTGATGCATCCACTTCTAACGATACTGGGATAAATGGGTCATAGTACTGCAGGCTAAACACTGCAGTGATTTCATCCTTAAGTGTCTCAAAACATGCCTAGTAGTTGACGTCCCAGGTCCAAGGAATGCCTGTTTTCAGTAACCCACTGAGAGGGTGTGTTTTTTCAGTAAAGTGAGATATGTATTGAGACAGGTATGTTAACATTCCCAAGAACCGTTGTAGATCATGTTTGCTTTGGGGTGATGGCATCTTTTTTACATCTTCTATCTTTGTTGCGTCTGGCTTGATACTTTCGCTCGTGTAGATGTTTCCGAAGAATGGTATGCTATCGCGTTTAATTGTACACTTTTTACTTTTGAAAACAATACCTCTTTGGGCAGCTCTCTCCTTCAGCTTCAACAGGTTCACGTCATGTTCCTCAGCTGTTGCACCACAGACACAAATATGTTCAGCGATGCTCATTATGTCATCTAATCCTTCAAGGATCTCATCCATTCGTCCCTGGAGAGTGTCCTGCGAGACATTTAAACCAAATGGAAGCCTCCGCCAACAAAATCTTCCGAATGGTGTCCGGAATGTGATAAGTAACTGGGATGGTTCATCGAGATGGACAGACCAATATCCAGCTTTGGCGTCTAGATTACTGAAATACTTGGCTCTTGAAACACTGGGATACAGTAATATATGAATTTTCCTTAAGTAGGCAACGATAATCTGGGCGATCAACTTCCTGAAATAAAGAAGTTATGATATTATGTACCTAATTTTATTAAAATGTTACATGTACAGGCTAAAGTTAATTAAGTATTATTAAAATTATTGTCATTTCATTCAACAAACAAAATATATATTCTTTTCTATAGTCCAGGCAACAGTTTATTAAATTATATTGTTTATTATATTACCAATATAATCTCGCCGTATTTAATTAAAACAAATTAACGTGAATTTAAAATGTTTGTATTTTGCATATGTTATTACAGCCCAGACCATAGAATGCCACACTTAAAAGGCATAATATGGAAATACTCTGATAAATTATTTAAATGGGTGGGCTTGTTCGAAGCACAGCACTACTTACATCACATAAACCAGGATAATATATGTGAGACTCATAGTAAAGTCCTTTGGACAAATAATGGAATACATCTAAATACTATGAACAAACTGTTATATATATATATATATATATATAATATATATATATATATATATATATATATATATATATATACAAATTAATGAAATAAACTATTAACAATAGAAAATAGTGCTGATCGTACATAAACCAGGCACACTTGAACAACTTATTCCTCTCAAGTTGTCTTTCAAAAATAAATTTTCTCGTAATATGGTGGTCAGGTTAATGACGATCATGTTCCAAATCCTGAATATTATTTAGATCCCACTTAATGTAATTGGACAAAATAGATATTATACCTTCATTCTCTACTGACACGTATTCGTCTTTCATGGTAGCAGCAAACACATGATTTCTAAGTTTAGCCTACCCTGGTTTAATCCTGGGTTTAAAAAGGCTTGGCCTAAACCAAAATCTTGGAGCTGAAATGAGCTAAGCTCATTTTGAGGCGTATAATTTATAATAAATGCCATTAGTTCCTAATATAAAATGGTTCTGGGATGTATTTTGCATAACACAAAGTACGGATTAAATTCAACATATCAGTTCAACATATCCAGCTTAAATCCTATTTGCTCAGACAGACAGCAATAATATTTAAATCATGCATGTCTTGATGATTAATCAGCATATTGTTTTGTCTGTACAAATACAACGTAAATAATCGTTATTATTTTTTATATCTCGTAAGGTTTACACTTACGTCAATTTCCTGGGATAAATATAATTCTCCCTTATATAAACATAAATAAGTAAAAACGTAGTTGAAACATGCCTTCTTTCATTATGCTTATTTCATACTTTGAGCTGTAAGGAAGATAAATACTATATCAATAAAGCCGTTGGTGTTAAACAATTTAACCACACTGCAAAATGATATTTCAATTCCAATTAAACTAATTTCAAATGTCGGTTACAATTATAATTGCCTGTAATTACGACACAACTACAACTCTCTACTTTGTTGGAAACAAGAAACATTGCTTTGCAGTTTTAATTATGACATTGATAACACTAAGAATCACACAGAAATCACGTATGACAATAAATCCAACGAATCTAATTGATTCTTCAATATCCTAATGAGCATTCTATGGAAATGGTGTTATTTTATGCATACTGACCCGATGCAAATTGTCCTCTAACTTGAATATACCTCAGCTTTTCAAATGCATTTTCTAATAGTCCATCTCTTTCCGGTTGGAATATATTGTCTCCAAAATCAAATAGTATTTCCATTGGCAACAGTGACTAAGGAATATTCAAGCATTGTTCGATAAGGAACGCAAGAATTGGAAATGTATTTGTGTTGCAAAACAATTACAACTATACCTACTTTGTTGGAAACAAGAAACATTTTTTTTATTATGAGATTCAATACTATATGAATTATTCAAAAAGCGAGTATAACTAACTATATATCCAACGAATCCATTTTTTTCCTCCACATCAGAATGAACATTCTGAAGAAATCGTGGAAGTTGTATGTACACTGACCCGATCCAAAATGTCCACTAACTTTAATATACCTCAGCATTTCAAAGGTCTTTTATCACGGTCTAGCTTTTTACGGTGGCAATATATTGTCTCCAAAATCAATTAGTATTTCCATTGGCAACAATGACTAACGAAAGTTTAAGCATTGTTCGGTAAGGAAGGCAATAACTGTAAATATATTTGTGTTTATTTTCCAAATTTGGTGTGGGTCACCATCATCTGGTATTCACTTTTCACTGATATATTACGTGAGCTCTATGTGTGCATTATTTGTACTAGACACTTACTCAAGAATATTAGCTATGCACATATACACTCAAATGTGTTTTAAGGGAACAGTTCACCTTCATTTCACAATTTTATGACTGACTAATAAAGGTATGTTCACACATATCGTAATTGCTGTCAAATTATGTAAAGGATCATCCACATATTAAATAATTCAGTACAAAGTGTTGATTAATCGACTGTAAATGGCCTGTGGGTGCCACAAGTTTGCAGCTAGACACAGGCCGCAAGCTCCTAAATGTTGACGACCCCTGAACCAAGTAATTTGTCCGGAAGTCTGTATGACCAATTTAAAAGCATGTCAACAAATGGTAGCCAAAACTAGTATGAGAATGAAACATAGTAATCTCGCTACATTTACACCATGAATGACATTCAGCCATATCAGTTTGAGCCAGAAGAAACATTACACAAGATGACGATGATTCCGATTGTTTCGAACAAAGCATGATCATCGAAGAACGCGCGAGGAGAACCGGGAACACTAACTGTGTCTATGCGAACTCTGTGTACTCATGGCCCGGGTGACGTCAGAGTACTAGACTTTTCTCCTTCCCGTCTTCGAATCTGGCATCCGGTGCAGGCTGTAATGGCCGCCATCCAGTAGTTTGTATTACTACCTTATATCTATAATATCACGTAAAGTTAATGATTATTATTGTGAACTATGTTTGTTTACTGTTATAAGCATTATACATTTAAGAAATATTACCTCGGGGTGAATTGTCCCTTCAAAGTGTAGCTCCCGCTGTTTGTGTCCTCCGTGGTATCAACAAGTTCGACGACGAAGCAGTTTTTTTGCAATTCAAATATCGTCTTCTAGATCGATACTCAGTTATACATTACTGATGCTTGAATTGAATTGTCCATAGCTTACATATACATCGGAATGGCATCTGTTTCAAACGTAGCTTTGAGGCCGTATATATGTGGAAATGGAAAGCTTGGTGGAAAGCTTTGCGATATCTTTGGAAAGAGGTCGAGCTTCCTTAAGATCATGTTAAACTACCTGCCTTAATTTGTGTGAACATCAAAGATGTTGCTTAGAAAAAGTGAAATGTGTGAATAAGTTCTGCGGCTAGACTTAATTACCTTTATTTCCAATTTAGCTCTAGTCACCACCATTATCATTATCATTATTATCATCATCATCATCATCATCACATCTGTCAATGGGGTTTTCAAGTATAATTGGCTTAATAACAGGAAGTTGGAATCCTTTCAGCATAGCAGCAGCCCAGTAAGAGATGACGTGGAATACCTTCCCGTCAGTGAGAAATACACAAACAATATCATCATTACGCCTGTAACTATTGAACACTCTATGCTGACTATTAAAACGAGTACATGTTAATATACAGGATTTCAAAGTCGAAACCTGAAAGAAATATGCAATCATGGCATTTTCTAAAAATAGAAATGGAACATAATAATAAAATCAAACCATCACTTGAGGGTGTTCTTTACAAAAACGTATACGAGTTAGATGGATGTGATGGAGATAGTGGTAGTATTTTAGCAAAACCGGTAGACAATTTCCGCGAACTTCCCCATCTTTCGAAAGTCCGCAGGCATGCCTCTTTAGACCGGGCTCGCTGAACCATCTGATGAAAACACTCCTTTTACCAATCGTGAGATCACGGAGATCATAATATGAATCATTTATTGATAACATGTCCATTACAGTTCCCAAACTGATGATTTATTTTCAATAACATGTCATTTTTCGGCACAAATAAACTGTCAACTCAATATTTTCTTGCACACACCACTGCACTTTCAAATTAGCTATCCTTTAATTTTAATATGTAATATTAAGCACTTTCGTGTATGAGAGAAAGGTTGTAACTCATACAGCTGTTGGATGAATGAATGGTCATTAACAATTTTGGAACGTCTTAATAAAAGCGTTTTAAACAACGACAGTTTTCTTATTTTGTTAGAAAAAGAGACTTGTATTAAAACTTAGATATTTAAGATAATCATATTTTCCTACTGCTTGACATATTTAGCAGATATGTTTGCGCGTGTGTGTTTGCGTGTATGTATGTATATATTTACTGAGAAATATATGCACATGATACATGTAGGTTGATAATGACTAAATTAATCTTCAAGGCCAATAATTTTTAAACATTTCCATTGAAAATACGATTTATTTTTCTAGCACAATGTGTGGCTAGTTTCATATTAGGAAGTGGAAATATGTTTTGGTGTAGTTATTTTGGTCAATATTTCTCACTTTTGTTGTAGTACGAAAATACCTACCCATAACACATGCACATAAACACACATACACAGACTCAGAAACAAACATACACACCAATACATAGACACATACTCATACGCGCACACGTACATATACAATCGCACACATATATGCACACCCATAAACATACACACTAATATACACACATAGACACAGAGACAGGCCAATGGATTCATACACATTCGTGTTATATTTTCCCGCAATATGTTCCTGTTTTGTTGCCTTATAATCTAGGGATATAAAACGCTTATCATCTGTAACGGGTAGATTACATATTAGGCAAGAAATGTAAATTATTGTTATAGACGATCATTCTTGACAAATTTAGACATCTCCATACATTCCGTGACAATTAAGGGAATCAAATAGGTTTATACTAAAACAAGAGTATTTCCTTCACAGTATATCACCAAAAATACAGACATCTCGTTTGTCCATAGGCGTGTGGTGCCAATATATATTCACAGCATAATAAAAGGAAAGCAATAATGAGTTGTCAGCTTACAATAGCCAAGGTGATAACCAAACGCGCAATTACTTAGTCGAATTCCTCCAGGAAAAGAGAAAATCTAAGTGGAACTGATGGATAATACATAGTCCGAAAAATAAATTCATTCGAATTACAGAAACTAGAAAATATGAATGGCTTGTTAAAATCTAAATCTTTCGGTATAATGAGAATACTGGCATCGTCTATATGTAGCTGATGCAATGTTGTTTTTCTTCCAAAGAATAGCGAAGTACACGACATTTACTCCCCCCCCCCAAACAAAACACAACTGAAAGGTCTATGGTGTTCCATAAGACGGATTAGTCTTGGATTGTGATTCCGTAATCCAAATCTCCATTGGATTTGAATACCTGCCAATCGATGAAACCTTTCTTTGTGTTCCATGCTACATCTAGTCTTATTTAGGATTTGTTTCGCTGTGTTAAGAGCGGCGACACAAATACAGAAATGTATTTTATAACGCAGCATGGCTTAGATTGATAAAAGCCATTTACCAGAACTAAGCTTTCCATTAGACAGTCATCGCGAAAACTCAAGTCATCCAGTCAGATACTATTGCAGGTGCCAGTGTCTCGGTTCAAGTCATATGGTGATTGTGCGTTTAGTGTTGCAGCCCACACTTTGTGGAATAAGTTGCCGGCAAATATTAGAAATACGTCGACTCTTGGAAATTCTAAGTCTCTTCTAAAAACACACCAATTTAAGGTCGCTTTCACATATAAATAATTATTATCTTTTAAATCATTACAGGGTTTTTACAGACATTATTTGGGGTATTATTATATTACATATTATTTTGTACAGCGCCTTTGAATGGCTCCTCCTTGTAAGGGCGCTTTATTAAATATACATTATCATTATTATTATTATTAAGCTGGATACGTATAAAACAATACGGTATTAAGTAGTAATAGGACTATAGGATATAGGTAACTCCTCTGAACGGCGTTTATTGTATTATAAGGTTATATATCTTGTTTTGTTCTTTAGGTTATATACCTATCATGGGTATAATTAACTAATTTAGGGAGACATATTTTGTAAGGTTCTTAAAACCCATTTATTTAAATTGGCTTAGTGATATTATTAAACACGTTTATTATGTATGAAATGTATTTGAGCTCAACAAATACTATTATTATTATATTATTATATTATTATTATTCTAGTTACAGAATGATATGCAGTCAAAACATAGAACTACTTGTCACGAGTTAACTAGAACCTTATGATTTAATTATGCATTAAGTAATGTTAGGACTAGCCAATATGATAGACTAGCCTTTATTATTATATCGTCGTGCATCTTGGGTCGTTGTTAAAACTATATACCTATTTTGTGTATAATTTACTGGCTTAAAGACGTATTCTTCTTGTAGACTCATGTGTAGTGTAATGATAACAATAAATAAAACGGGTTCTATGTGAACTGAAGGGTAGGAATCCCCTATTATGGGTCAGAAAATATGAGGCAAGTCAACTAAATAAACTGCTGATGACATTCCAAAACGGTATGGTTATAACGGTTCTATTATGGAAAATACCCGTTTTGGGGAAATATTTTCCTTGTTGTAGGTTCAATATATGTGTAATTCCTACGCAATTTGGAAAAGAATGGAATCTAACATTAATTTTCAGCGTCCAAAACTAGATTGTATACAGTACTTAATGAAATATCGAGTTATATCGGTTAAATAACAAAAGTATAGATTTAAATGGCATTTGTTTTCATAGAATCTCTAATTTTTAAAGATATTTTTTAATTTAATTTTAATGTGAACAAATATTTTCATAAAACATATACAATATATCAGTATATTGAAGTATAACAGCGTATTTAAATATATCGAACATTTTAGCATTAATGATCCTTTTATGAGTTAACTGGTCATGTTTTGCATTTAGTTCTATGTCGATTATCAAAGCTTCTATCTTTTAAAGAGCAGGTCTTAAGTATAATTAGCTTCATTAAATATGCGACCTATATAATTCTTCAGGTGGTGGATTTGAGTGTCTTATCTTTAGTATATCAAACAACAGGGATATCTTTAGGAACTTATGGCTGTTTGGATTACTCCCAGGTATAGCATTACGGGAAAGAAGAGCACTTGAGTTGGATTAGTTAATTGACGAAAACTAATTAATAATAAATGGCAAATTTCCTATTTTTATGCTTTAGCTCTCTGCAAGCAAATGACAAATATTATATTTTACCGAACCGAGCCATTAATACAAATATATTACTTTATTCTAAAATATGATTTCTGATAATTATGATTCATTGTTTAATAATTGAATTGTCTTATTTAGATATGCACAACACGATCTTCAATTTCGAATGGACACAACTCATCCATAGATGGTGTTGATCTAATGAACGCAATCCAAATAAATGCACTAATTAAGAGTTTAAATACAGCACTAAAATCGCGCTTCCTGATTAATGCGAACGAAAGAAATAGCTAAGCCGTGGACTTACATAACTTATATATAGCGTTATGTTTACGTTGATTGCTAGTGCACTGGTCTATATGGCCACACTAGTGGAATTGGTTATCGTCTGAGGATAGCGCTCAGATGACTGCAATAAACCTTACAACCTCAAAGCGATTTAATTAATAGTCCAGTCTGATTACAGGTTGGACTGAAAATATATATTTTCTTAATTAGCAGAAACATCGAGCCTTGCCTGCAATGATGTCTGAAACTGTCTTCATTATCACCTCCAGTAATTTGAACATCTTTCAAGTTCGTGCCTTCCTACCGCGTTGCAGTGGCTGTCATTATCAGCTAAATAAGTTCCAGCAATAAAAGAATACATTAACTGGTAGACAAAAACTGTTCTGAAATGTGTATATATAATCAGAATTATGATTAATATGTATTATTGTATCTACAGTATATTACGACTTTACACTTCCTTTAATAACCCTAACTACGAAGTCTACAAAACATGTTTATTAAATATGCAAAATGTATTACAGTTTACGCATGGCTCTTAGGATGAAAGTGATGATGTTTTACAGGAACTTTTGTGCACATGGTAGGCTAAATGGGCCGAACGACCTCCAAAGGTAATGAAAACGAAGTCAGAATTTAAACACCCTTCAGATATGTCCACGCCGAGATTAGAACTGAGGTGATATTGATCTGTAATCCCACGTGCTACCAGTTAGCACAAGGAATCACCCGCATGGTTCTTAATTATATATGGCTATTTCCCAACACGTTTCTGCAATAAGATGAACATTAACTTAATTATATTATGAAGTAGAAAAGTTTCATTTTTTATTTTCCTACATATCGACTAAAATACAACCTATCTATGTTTGATGTCAAATGGTGATAAGAGTTTTTGTTTTAGGTATCGGATACATCAGCAATGACATTATCCCAGTTAGTATTATATTCTATGTTTAGTTTAGCATACCATATACGTCATGAATATTTAAAAATATTCGTTATGAATATATTGGCCTCATTAAAGTACTATTATTAATGTACACTCATAGCATACTACAGATTATTTTCGGTTATATTTAAACCAACCACTTTATGTATTTGCATACATTGGGTGAGTAAGTAAGTGAGTGAGTGAGCGAGTCAGTCAGCCAGTCAGTTAATGAGTTAGCGTGTGGGTAAATTAATGAGTCAGTAAGTTAGATAATCAGTTAGTGTGACTCACTAGTTAGTGACTTAGAAAGTTAGTGTATATGTGAGTTAGTGAGTCAGTCAGTTAGTGAGTTATTGAATTAGTTAATTAGTGAATTATTGAGTTAGTGAATATATTTGTGAATTAGAGATTTGATTAATGAGTTGATGAGTGAGGTGATGGGTGAATAAGTGAGTGAGAGTTTATATGGACATGCACATTCTTGAAACGTGTAGTGCTCACAATAATTGCACGATTCTTATATAGCATACTTCACGATCCAATTAGATGGAGACATATATCTCAGTAACAAGTCTAACACCGATGATCAATTGTCCGAAATTAAGAACGCTTCATTATTAGTTTGGGCTATATGTCATGTTACACATTAGTGGACAATCTAATAGAATTAATTTTCTTTTGACGATATTTTAGTAATGGAAATCTTTGACTTGATTGAATACACTTTTTGGGGATTGAAAGCTACTAACTATTAAAGCTTATGGTTTCTCTATTTTACGCAAACAAATTCACGCTTAGTAAAATATGTCTTATCACAAATTTGGTACACCAAACTACATTTAGTATAGTTAATGAACTGACACATTTGTGCTATTACAAATCCCTACAAAGCAGCCTTATAGTATCGACTATGTAAATACTGATCCAGAAATATATTGGTGGCGTTCAATCCGTTCCGAGTAATGCGTCACAGTTATTGCCCCGGTTCATTTTGTTACCACACCTGCCACAGGGAACCTTTGATCAGGAAGCACATATGTTTTACTTACGGAGACACCGACAAACTTTACAAACAGAACACTGTTTTGTATTGTTCGCTTCAAGGTCTGCCTTCTGTTGTCATTTACAATACACAGGGGACCCATTATTGTTGCCAAAATTAACTGTCATCAGTACCATCAATCATTCAAATACTTTGAGGACGTATTTATTACTCCAGCTCAGCAACTTCACTCGGTGAATAGTGATGCTTCCTTAAGTATGCAATAGTGTTATTATTATTATAATTATTATTATTATTATTGTTGTATTATTATTAATTATACAGAGGACAAATATAACACACTGGATTGAACAAATAATATATATAAAATGGCAACAATCGATGGCAACCTTAATCGACGGAAGCGCACATGGTCTGTAATTCATGGCTTCACAACGAGAATTAATTAGAAATAAATTTAGAATTTATAATATATGACATATTCGATGTAGAATACCTTGCTATTTGTCCAGTTAGGTGTATAACTCCTCCTACTATAGTGCCACGGCCGTATTTCGAACTTCCGACCTCCCGCACTGCATGACTAAAACCATTGACAAATATTCCACGTCTAGAATTTCGGGCAAGAAGGGTTATTTTTTATATATATATATATATATATATATATATATATATATATATATATATATATATAATATATAGATAGATAGATAGTAGATAGATAGATAGGTAAATATATAGATAGATAGATAGATAGATAGATAGATAGATAGATACAAAAGATTAATTCGCTGCTGAAGAGTATACCCAATTGATTGTATTTTTGCCTTCAATATAAACATTGACAGAATAATAATTTTTTTAAAGAATAGAATATTAAATTCATTGTTCGATTGTTAAAACATGTTCTAACATCGGTAACATCCCAACACTTCCAAGCATCTTATTTGGGTTATTTCAAATTACATTGCTATCGTTTCCAAGAATTTCTCTCTGACATGGAATATTTTGTTAGTGATTAATAAAGTTATCTGATGCGTTGCAATGGCCAAGTATGGTGTGCACAAAGGTGGCTTTGAACGAAATTAAATGTCACATTTCACCCAAACTTCCGTTAAAACAAATGTTTTACACCATATGCTATCATTACTATTAAAATATTGATGCAACACTAACAGACTTTAAACCAGCAATCCAAAAACATAAATATACCAATGCTTCCAACAGGGCACTACCTCCATAGAATACCTATTAACACATCTTGAAATAACAGAAACTTTTCCAGGTTTTACTATAATTAGTTTTGTTTTCCAAACACTGTTTATAATTAAATATAACACTGTCACTGGTTGATATATAGAAGTAAGGGTATACATAAATAGCTGTCATTAACCTTCGTAGGCAAAGTATTTATTAATGTGATTATTTAATGCTATTAGTTCAGCGATTTCAATTAATACAGTTTAAGGGACTTTTTAGAGTTACGAATTGCTTTGGAGACGATGTTATTTAGTTATAACAACAATTATGGTAAGTAACATTAATTAATAAATAATTATATTCCATGGCGATCTTTTTCTGGTGTCATAAGTTCTAGTTGGTGTTTAACTGTTTTCCAACGTCTTAGTAATTATCTAGGTTATGATGTGTACTATGCTAATGCAGCACTCATTGCACGGAATTCAGTAAAGTTATAACAAAACACAAGAATAGACTTTCTGAGTGGAACATCGACATTGTATTTTTTGCAAGTCGGTCTTCCAAATGACGAAATAAATAGTACTTATTGGAGAATTGTTTCCCTTTTCGTTTCCGACAAAATCAATCATTGTAATTTATTGAGGCAATTGGACTTCACCCAACTTAACGTGGTCACTGAACAGTATGTATATTTCTAGCAACTGTGCTCACTTAGCATTTAGAGTAATGCACCTATAAACTACACCTAAAAAGATAAAATGCTCATAAAATGTGGAAAGTGTTAACTTTATTGCTACTTGTGTTATAAATTGTTCATGAAAATGACATTGAGCTTCCCAGATGGGAAGAGATTTTACATTGCTTTGAACCTTACAACACTATGTAACATTCGATCGCATTGGTGCTGATTATAATTGTCATGAGACCATTCGTATAAGAATCTTGGCCGTCAACTTAAAGATACATTTTAACCAAAGTGTAGCCACAAAGATAAAAATCAAAATAAGCAAAGCATATTATTAAAAATATGATAAATCAGTGCCCATGGATGACAGAAGTTTGATTTATGACTGATTTATGTGACATATTACCTATGAGTGCGTGATAGTGTAAATCAAACCAAACACCTTGGTTAACCACAGCCTTAGTCAGAAGAAAAATAGCCTATACTAGATATCTTTAAAGTGTAAGTCAAACGAAGCTAACATTAAATACAAAATATACAAAAATAAGCTGATTACTATATTACTATGGTAACAAATTGGTTGAATACAAAAATAATCTTAAAAGTACTTGCCAGTTATTAGATGAAATAACTACGAGAAATAAAAATCTTAAAATGGCCAAATGAATGTTATTGTAGTGACCAGAAGGTGTCTGATAAGAAAGCAATATCTGATGTTTTAACACCTTATTCACAAATATTGTTCCGATGTTGGCCAAACAAATTGAAGATTCTCCTAATATTAGTTTCTCTAATTTTACGAGTAATAGTGTAAAAAATACTCTGTTTCTTGAACAACTTATTGATGAAGAAAGTGTAATAATTGCATCCAATTTCAAAAACAAACAACTTGTGACAATAATATTTCCACCAATATTGTACAACCTTTAACTTATATATGTAATACATCTTTTGAATCTGGTATATTTCCAGATTACATGAAGATTGCTAAAATTATATCTTTATGTAAGACGAAAAGAAAGTTAAGATCAATTAATATTATGGGTGTCAAATTATGAGCCAATTAGATGCAAATGTTCGCATTGTTAAAACAATTAATATTTGTAAGCACATAATTAAGAATATGTTCATTTCTTTATATGACTAATGCCGATACTAAGTATGTCCGTAATTTTATTTACTGTTCAAATACAACACATACGATATAATATGCCCAATAATATGTTATTTCTACAATAATTAAACATTTCAAAATTAAAATAATATGGATTTTGGTGTTGTTTCATAAAGATATAATTATGTCTATTGATTATTCCACATCTTTTACCCTATTGAATATCAGACAGAAGGATGTATATTTTGCTAATTTTCTTTTTACGAAGGGAAAAATGTTAATGGTCCAACTCATATAAATGGCAATAATTTGCACTTATTGATTAGTCCTGAGGAAAAGCATTTCGTTTGTATTATCGTTGTTACTATCATGACATCTGTACAGAAATAGAAAATCTGCCTAAAAACAGTACTCTCTTCTCTTTCAATTAACAACTTCTCTCTCATTCGTTCATGGAATGGTTAGTACCTATCAAAGTTCCTTCATGGCATACAAACAAAGATCACGACATCGTGAGAATTAAATTTTTAAAGTCGATTCTGAGTTCATAGAATGAATGTTTTAAGTAAACGTATATTTAGTTTTTAAGCATACATCCAGGGAAGGCGTTTATCAAATGTAAAGTGAGGTCTAATTTATTAGAAATAAACCACTTGGTCATAATTTAGACTTTTGTATTGTTCCTATGAGCATCGTTAATAATCATTATAGAAGGCAATCTGTCTACTACAAGTTGAGACTGTTTAGCATTTATCACATATATAATCCTGGTCTTATGAACCGTTCAGTAACAATGACATTGATACATTATTGTATTCGCTGGAGAGTTCGTCCTTACACACATACTTCTTTCAAGGCTAAAAATAATATTCCATTTGATATATGACATCAGTTTGATATAAGAAATGTATTGCCCTTTAGATTATATCGTAACCTTATAAATCTTGAGTGAAGCATTTTATGATTCTGCCATACAGAACATTAGTCATCGTGACGAAACATTTAATCTATTATATTATTTATAATCTACAATATTGTATTACTAAAAACATATTAGTTCATTATGATAACAGCCAAATGCATTTACACACTAAAGCATTGTTTCCAACGCAGGACATATTACTCAAAGAAAGAAAGGTTAATTACAGACTCAAACACAAATAATAATGTTAGACAGGTAGATATTACATTGGCATCACATGTTTGCCAATTCTCAACCATCTCCTTTCCAACGGTCAAATTTGCATACAATCGTTTGACCATCTCTGGATGAAGCCGATATAGAAAAGCAGAAGAACAGTAGATATCATTCCACATTTTCTTATGCATCATAACTCTGTCATGTGAATATATTAACCCTCCAGCTCATGGAAGATGTTCTAGAATACATGTGTGAATACACACAAACAAACAAACACAATATATATAAGACAACGTAAAACATTAACAGTGCGGGATTCAGGTAGACTTAGGACTCCATATTGCGAGAGAATAAAAAGTAAAACATGGCGATTAATGTCACTTCATTAATGAGATTCGTTTGGCGATACGGTAGGATTATATGCTTGAATATAATTATTATCAAACCAGACATACGTACACACGCATGCAAAAACACGCGCACACACCGCTCGCACATACACACACACATATATATATATATATATATATATATATATATATATATATATATATATATATATATATATATATATATAATCAAGAACATTCTTCTGGTCGCTTCACAAATTAGGGGCTATTTTTATGAAGTGCTAAAACGTATACAGGTGGGGGAAAATTCCACTCCACTTAAGACAAAATTCCATGTCAACTTGCCAGGATAGAGGTGACAGCAAAAGACATTTGACTTATGCTCTCCCATGATATCACCAAGATGTATGTATATGTTGATATAGTAGACTCAGCGGTAGTATGTAGTTGATTAGAATCAGGGACAATTCTTCTTGGCGCATCGTATTGCACAGATCGAACATTTTTCAAAATTGATAAATAGCATTTAAATATTTATTACTTTTTTGAAATCAAAACGTATTCCTTCACCCCCATTAATAAAATATTTTGTGATGCATATGAGCTACGCATAAAATATGGTTATAGGTTCTATTCGAATTCTTGAGGAATACATCAGTACTTCGTGGTCGAGATTCTTTATCATATCATATTATTCTGATATGGCTTCCAAGGGAGCAGTTAAGCTTATGGCACTAGACTTTGGTTCGATGGTTAATATACGATTTCAATTAGCGAGAGGTGATGATTTTGCGTATTTTCTACCGAGCGACACCTGGGATACATTTGCATTTTTTTATTTTATTTTGTAAAGTGTTGCTATGTACAATACTCATTATAAGGAATATAAAATTCCGAATTATGAAAAAGGGTCACTTCTAGTGATCATAAGTCTACAATGCTAGGATATGAAATATTAAGGACAGATACAAACCAACTACTTTATTTTTATTGTTATTAAGGTAAAAGAGGTAAGTTACCAACAATAAAAATTGTACATATATATATATATATATATATATATATATATATATATATATATATATATATATATATATATATATATATAATACATACATACTAGTTTCTTTAAACTTCTTTTATCACTAATTCATTAGTATAACGCTAGCAGATAGAGAAGAAATAAAAGGGTAAATGTATCTAAATAGTTTAATTATTTTAAATCATTCATTCACGTCTTTATATCCACCTTTGTCAATGCACGCTAAAGGCTGACTGTAGTTTATTACAAAATGAGTAAGTTCCAATCATCAGGTATATTCTTAAGTTTACAAAGCAGGCTTCTCGAATAACTTAATTCATAACAACTATGCTGCAACTGAATATCCTAAGAAATACTACTTGTGAGCGTTACCAAATACTTAAGTTGGTCATTACAATCAGTTGGATTATGAATTAATAGCGAGTTCGATGTGCGATAGAGTGTGTTACATTCTTGCTGCAATTAATGAATCAGTGCCCAAACACCGATTCCTTAGACACGAACGATTATCAAGTAAAATATATATGTGACATATATAATGCGCTCACAATTTCTATGTCATAGATCAGAATCCACTCATCTATATTTTCATATTTTTATATTCAAAGTTTCAAATATATGTTTTATTTAATTTAATATTAATCCTTGTATCTATCGTTATGTGAAAATGCATCATTAAGTCGAAGGCCAAGATTCTTATATGAATGCCTTCATGATAATTATAATGAACGTTCATACGATAGAATGTTATATAATATTTTAATGCTCAAAGTAATGCATTGAATTTCCATTTTAACACAAGTAGCAATAACGTTAACACTTACCGCATTTTATTAGCATGTTTTCTTTTTAGATAGAGTTTATTGGTGCATTATTGTAATGGCTAAGTAAGCACAGTTGCTAGAAATATACATAACGTTCATTGTCTAAGTTAGACCAGGTGATGACTATTTCCCTCAGTACATTATAGAGATTGATGTTACCAATAACAGTACTATTGTAAAAGGCAGAGTTTGGCGGAAGCGAAAAGGGAACAAATGCTCCTATGTGTATTATTCATGACGTGATTTGGAAGACCGATTAGCGAACCATATGATGGAGATATTCTACTCACAATGTCTATTATTGTGTCAGGATATAACGTAACTGAATTCGGTGGGTAGCGTGCTGAATTATCAGTGTACACATCATGGCCTAGATAATTACTATGACGTTGTAAAACATTAGACACTAACTGGAGCTTGTTTCACCGGAAACAAGATCGCAATGGAATATAATTATTGATTAAGTATTGTTACTTACCATAATTATTGTTACAATTCGTAACTTTAAAGGTGTCCCTTAAACTTTAATAATTGAAAACGAGGAACTAATTGTATTGTAGAATACTATCAGTGAATACGTTGCCTACAAAAGGTGATAACAGCTATTCACGTATAACTTTATCTATTATGCCATGTATCAACAAGTGATTTCAAATGGTTGACGACATTATCATTGAACAGTGCGCTCTACCACCCCAAATAAGAGGAAAAACTTAATATAAAGAGTAGATATTTTAATATAACATTAATTGTCACTAGAATAACTTTCCACAACACGTTGCTTTTCGGAACTCTGGACAGTTTGCCAATTATCATTGTTCATTATTCAAATATTTTAGTTTATTAAAGTCAAATGAATTTGTTTTTGTTTACCTAATTATGTCGTATCTGATTTTCAGCTTAAACTTTACTTGAACCGAAAATATAATAATTCACTTTTGCATCTTGACCATGAGCGACATACCTCATTGTCATCCTCTTGCATATTAGTTAAGCCTTGCCTGTTATTTGAATTAGTAATGCCAATCGACCCAGCTATGCTATTCCTGTGCTGCATATGGAAAGGAGAAAAATATTCAAGTTTCTGTACCTACAAGTACAACATATAGACTTACCTATGATAAATATTAATTTCTTTGAATATTTTGTCGAATCAGAATATTACTTCATCACTACAACAAATCAAGAAAATTAGACGATATCATTGTATTGTCTTTTTTCCAGCGTATGCATTTGTCGGTTTTTCTGTCTAGTGTAATTTCTTTTTATTAGTGGAAGTCTATGGTGCGTGAATGACATGATGGTAAATTTATTAAAGCAGACTGACGTCTGAACATGAAAAATATGGAGATTACTTAATTTAAGAATAGAGAGACCTTTAAGAATAGAAATAGTCATTGGCCTATATACTGAATTAATATATATATATATATATATATATATATATATATATATATATATATATATATATATGGGTATATTAGGATGCGAGGTTTCACTTGAAACAGAAAATCCTCTAACTTGGAATATCCTCATAGCCAAAATGATATTGGATATAGCAATAGCCCATTGTTTCCATGTTTGACTTATAACTAAACTATTTCCTCATTACAACATCTCCAGCCTCTATGTAATGAAATGTAATGTGCGTTGCTTTGAAACATTCCTGTCATGTAACCTTTCAATAATTGAATCTTTCCATCTTTAATGTGTCATACATTACTGTCATTGTCAATAATACAATAAAATACGATGCGAGCTAATTACCGTTCCAATGAAAAGGTATATCATATTTACATAGCAGGTTTCTTGAATAGCCTAATTTATAACAACTATGCTGCAGTTGAATATCCCAAGAAATACTACTTGCGAGAAGTGCTCCCAAATACTTAATTAGGCCATTTATTTCAGATGGATTATGATTTAATTACGAATTCAATGTCCGATAGAGTATGGTAAGTATTTGCTGTAATACACGGATCAATGCCCGAACACCGACTCTTTAGACACATAAGATTATGAGATGAAACATCTCTGAGACACATAAAAGGCACGCACAGGTAATACGTCACAAAAATCAATCACACATCATACTTCACTCATCTATATGCACCGCTATTTAAAATATTCAATAGTGTGCGTTAATTAATTTGATATCAATCTCTATATTTAGCCTTGGGTGAAAATGTATCTTTAAGTCAAGGGTCAAGATTATTATGCGAATGGTCTCATAATAATTATAATCAACACTCATACGATATAATATTAAATAATGTTTTAATGCTTAAAACAATGTTCCATTTGGGAAGCTCAGTGTCACTTTCATGAACATTTTATAACACAAATAGATATAAAGTTAACACTTTACACATTTTATGTGTATTTTATTTTCCTAGATGGAGTTTATGGATCTCTTATTGTAATGGGTAAGTGAGCGCAGTTGCCGGAAATATACAAAAAGTTCAGTTACCATGTTAGACCGGGTGATGGATAACTGCTGCCACCTGTCGTTCGGTTTGAACAGTAAACGATATATTTTCGTGTTTCTATCTTGTCATATTGAACGGAAACACCTTAAAAATTGGCGGGAAAGTTATTACGTTTCACACTCAATATATAGTATTACCTATTTATTTTGGTGATTATGTGCGAGAAGATGTGCATGGGAAAAGTCCCGTAACGAACTATGGCCACAATTATTGAACAGACGCTATAACTTAACGGAAATTTACTTTGATAAAATAAATGTTATAAATAGTATCTATATTTTATACACACAAAGTAATTATACACACCAGTGGTATGAATAGATGGATCCAGGGATGGATCTGCCGTATGTCCCCAAATAGGATTGTTAATGAGTCCTTCAGCCTGAATCCCCCACTACGTATACATCCTTAAAGGGAATTGCAAATATTTCACAGAAAACAATATAATATTAGGTTTGCTAAAGCAAGGCTCAATACAAATCAAGTGGATGTGCAGCTCCTGCCACCTTGTGAATCGAACAAAGTGGAACACAGATTTACGATTGCACTACAGAAAGGATACGATAGCTATCTATTAACTATGTAGCTACGATCTATCATTAACATGGGAACCATATAGATAGTGGTGACGTGTAACAAAAGGTGATAGTGTAACAAAAGGACCAGAAAATTTAGGAAAGGGACCACAAATGTAACAAAAGGAACAATGAATGTAGCATTAGGACCAAAACATTGGAAAAGTTAAAACAATTTGATTCAGATCAACTTTGGTAGGAACAAGACTTTTTCTGCATCGAATATGCCATATATTGTAAATTCTAAATTTATTTAGAATTAGTTTTCGTGGTGAAACCATAAATTACAGACCTTATGGCCTCTCCCATTTAAATTTTCATGCCATTTCGGCCATAATAGACACACATACACACACAAACAGCTTAGGTTGGGTTGTTCGAGGAGAATCCCCAGAATGTCGCTTAATCAGCACAGCCTCTATGTTGGAGTGGTTGAGAACCCGCCTCTCCCACCACTAGAAAGAAACTATTACTCCCATCTCCTAGAATTAAATAAAAACAATATGAAACACACATGGTCAGTACTAAAACAAGCAATAGGTAAACAAAACGACAAATCTAACTGGCCCCAGACTTTCAAAATAGACAACAAATATATTTCAGGTGAAACTAAAATAACAAATAGCTTCAATAAGTATTTTTCAAAAATAGGTAAAACCACCTCTGAAAATGTCCCTAAAACGTACAAAAAAAATAATGACTATTTGAAAACACCTCAAATAAACAGTATATTTTTGGAAACTATAGAACCAGATCAAGTTCTCAAAATCACAAACAAATTAAAACCTAAGCTTAGTACAGGTCATGATGAAATATCCTCCAAACTACTCCAGGAATCTATTGAATACATTAAATATCCATTGACACACATTATAAATAGATCAATAATTACCGGTATTGTTCCCAATCAACTGAAAATAGCTAAGGTAATTCCAATACACAAATCAGCTAATCCCACTGAATTAAAAAACTATAGACCCATCAGCCTTCTCCCAGCTTTTTCGAAAATATTTGAAAGGATAATGTATAACAAGGTAATGAGCTTCCTCAATAGTAATAATATTCTTTACAAACATCAGTATGGTTTTCGTGAGAAACACTCAACAATTCACCCAATTATACATTTATTAAATCAATGTGCAATAGCTAATAATTCGACTCCTAAGCAAGTTACCTTATCTTTTTCTGCGACCTCTCAAAAGCATTTGATGTTATAAAGACAGACACATTATTAAATAAATTAAATTACTACGGTATTAGGGGAGTCACCAACAAATGGTTTGCCAGTTATCTTGTGAATAGGAAACAATATGTTCAAATAGGTAAAACGAAGTCAGATATTGAATTCATGAACTGTAGGGTACCACAAGGATCTATCCTAGGTCCTTTGCTATACCTAATATATGTTAATGATATATCAAAATCCACAAATGCACATATATTATCTTTTGCAGACGACACTTCTTTAATCATTAGTGATACTGATATTTCCACCTTATATCAATGGGCAAATGTAGAAATGAATAACTTATTTGAATGGTTTTGTGCAAATGGTCTCTCGCTAAATAAAAACAAAACAAAATATATGGTTTTCAAAGGTGGTACCAAAAATTTGGATTTTGACATCTTGGACATTTCAGTTGGTGGTACTCATTTAGAGCAAATTGGTTCTCAATTCAAAGAGAAAACCACCAAATTTCTTGGTGTCTTTCTGGACGAGACTCTTTCATGGAAATATCATTTGATTTACGTGAAAAATACGATTTCTCGGGCCTTATATGGCATAAAACAAGTAAAGAAATTCCTACCAAAAAACAGTCTGAAAACTTTATACCTGGCTCTCATACAACCATATATCTCATATGCTTTACTAATTTGTGGGAACGCCAATTCATCAATCCTTCAGAAAACTGTGTCTTTGCAGAAAAGAGCTATTCGTATTATTAATAATGCGGGTTATAACAATTATACCGATCCCTTATTCAAAAATTGTGAAATCTTAAAATTAAGTGACATGTATCAATACCACGTATGTTTGTTCATGGACGACTTTATTAACAAGAGACTTCCTATATCCTTCGATGGCCTATTCCGTCTAAATTCTGAGGTACAGGAAAATCGCGTGACAAGGCAATCTAGTCGTATGCATGTAACTCGATGTAACTCTGCACTATCCAGTAAGTTGCCGTTAGTCAATTTTCCCATTATATGGAACAATTGGAATAGTATCCTTTCCACTTGTAATTCAAGATCAAAAACTAAGAAAACCCTGAAAAGTTACATCTTAGCTACTTACTCAGCATCTGTAAAATGCAACAACCCTTATTGTTGTCAATGCACACATGTCTAGGTAATTATATGATTCCTTGGTACCTGGTCCTCATACTTCCAATACACACACGACCAGACTTGCAAATACACAAACGGCGTTTCATTGAGCTGACTATTATTAGCTATGATTGTTCGGGGCCAATGGGAAGACAGCTTCGGCTACATTGGTCCCCCAATTTCTGTATATGTAATATACTTGTAAAATTGCATTATGTATACGTTATTTGATATTGAAATTGGAAATAAATACTACTACTACTACTACAGGGGAGCAGTACGGAAAGATGGAGCCGAAATACCCTGAAGGTGGTCACTGCCAGAGTGTTTTACGTCCTCAGGGTTTTTTTAATGTCCCCCTTTATTTTATATAATTCAGTGGAGACGGCAGCGCCGGGTGCTTAACCGCTAGGCCACCAGAGCTCACTGCACACACAGACATACACACATACACACACACACACACACACATATATATATATATATATATATATATATATATATATATATATATAAAAATTTACCTACTTATATATTTATATTAGTCCTGTGTTTAATTAATAATACATTTTTTAAAGTATACTTAGGGGAGCATCACTATTGACAGAGTGCAGAGGTTGCTTGCAGACCTGGAAGATAACAATACAAAACCAGTGTTCTGTTTGTAATGTTTGGCGATGTATACGTAAGTAAAATAAATGTGTTTTCTGGTCAGAGGTTCCTTGTGGCAGGTGTGGTAATAAAATGAACCGGGTCAATAACTGGGACGTATAACTAAGAACATAGTGGAAATCACTATTATGATTCCGGATTGGTACTTATGGAGTCCATACAATATGACTCGTTTCTAGCTAATTTGTACAGCATACGTGTTTCTGTTATTTAACTACATTAAATGCAATTTCTTGTGTCAAATTTGTCATAAGATATAATTATCTAAACGTGAATTTGTTTGCGTAAATTAAAGAAAACATAAACTTTACTATTTGGTAGTTTTAAATTCCAAAAGTGGACATGCATCTAGTCCAAGATTCCGATTAATACAATATCGTCAAAATAAATTCATTTAATTAGATCGTTCCCTAAATAATACAATAACACACAGACTACACTAATAACAAAGGCTTCTTAATTTAGGACAAATGATTTCCTTTGTTTGATTATTTCTGACTCACTCACTTACTCACTCACTCACTCAATCAATAACTCAATCCCTCAATCACTCACTCAATGCCCGTATATAAAGTTTTGAAGAGATACATGAAGATACCTTGTGTCCAGATTATGTGTGGGTTTTTTTCCCACCAATGCGTTAAAATTATTTAAACTGAGGACAGACACTAGCTTAATGTAGCTATGTTAGTGCAAATACCGGGCGTTTTTTGCATTTAGCAGGCCATCGTTAGTGACTTATCTCCTGTTATTCACCGGAAGCTATAATTTGCTACCATTTGAATCCCATTATGGGAATTTAATTATATTGAAGACACCAGTGTTTAGGACGTGACGTGAAATTTATATTAACAATCCACCGTGAGGGCGAACGTACGCACACATACACGCGCATACACATACTCGCATACATTCTCAGATGCAGGCACGAACACGCACACGTATGCACGCACGCACCCGACCCTCACACACATACATACACACACACAAACACACAATCGCACGCATTCTCTACGTCTAGTATAGCTGAAAAAAGCCATTAGCAATATCATAATAACGTGCCACGGCTATCATGAGAGTCATTAAACTTGTGGTACCCACGGCAATTTGGGAAGTTAAAGCGACTTGTTTTAGCTAGCGCAGCAGGGCATAGCATATTTCATATGATTAGCCTGAAAAGGAGTCTTAGTCTGTTCTCCTCTGTAGAGCCATTATTTAAAATGATTGAGGGAGTAATAGTAAATTATTTGGTTGGGATGAGATATAATTGCCTCTTGTGCAGGGCACGAATAACGAGCGATGTCATTGGGCACATTAGTCGTTAGCAATCTGTAGATAGCAGATGCTTAGAGTCTGAAGTGCCTTACAAGGCTTGCTCTCATTGATGCTTGCTACTAGTTATTTATATTACTTGAAGGTAAATATATAAACACTAAAGAGGAATTTGCTAATCGTATATGTACTTAATTAAATAAGAGTTACTGCTACGCACCATTTTATACACATCATAACATTACTAATTGTATATATATATATATATATATATATATATATATATATATATACCAACAAATAATATTCATAGTATAAAACGTCGATTTCAATGTGTAAACAATATTCTAAGCTATTCATGATATAATGCTAAATTATCATTTGATTGAAATACGCAAATATGTCAACACAAATTATTGAATAATTATTACATGCATTATTAATTTATGATATTTAATAGCAAGCACTTGGGTGCAGTATTTACTGGGGTTAGGTTTTAGTAATAACGATAAATGATGTACCTTCATTCCCCATACAAAAATATGTATAACTTCATGTATAACTAAACACCGACCACATTATTGGCGTGCGATTTACAGTGAAAAAAATTGTGTACCATGACAAGGTGTCTTACTTTCAGCTAAGAATATTTTACCTGGTTCTCATGAAAACGTACTGAAACCCTATACATATATAGTTATTTTCTATGCAGTTGATTATATATATATATATATATATATATATATATATATATATATATATATATATATATATATATATATATATATATATAATATATATTGATCAATATGATATGTGCATATTTATTTCAGACATAATTAAATCCAGGTTATGAGATAATGCCACCTTTCTATCTGTGACGGTATAACCTATTTTAACATTGATTTATCGTGTGTAGATTTTAGTATGTCCCATTCCAAGGTGCTAACCAATATTGGTTCTACAGAGGTAGTGTTGGGTTATAAATATTGTTGTTTCATGCTGAAATACCTAATACAATTCCGCATATTTAGCTAGCAGACGAGGGCAATAGCATGAAGTCATTATTTACCGAAGTTTAAATTGGAAAGCTTACTGAGTTGGCTAGGAAGACAATTTGGTTGCCTGGAAGGACTCCAAGAGCATAAATTACCTTAACAGTTATTTCACTAATAGGACGTCAGGTGAAATGGCAATGTGTACTCCAAACAGATAATCAGTAAATATTTTATATTAGCTAGATATGTTTCTCGTCTGGACTTCCCTCCATATAGCATATTCAGCACTCAGCTGAAATATATGAAAAATTAGCTTGGTGACTAGCATGTTAAAAGCTGGATTCACGCTTAACGTATGAATGTGTTTTGTCGCTTAAAATAAATAAAAGTGTTGATGTTTTGATTAGTGGTCTGTAGCTGACACTAGTACGATTGATTAGAGGGTCATCTGTCTCAGTGATATCTCAAGCTAGATGACATTCAATAGACTTAGACACAATTCAGACAAATCAGATATCATTAGTATATGTAGATCCAGACAATGTATCAAACATACTCATTTCTTCCCTACTGCCCATCCTTAAGAGTAGCATCATAACATCCTACTCTGTGGGTAATCTTGGTGTTACATCAAGTAGATTCTTATTTTAGAAACATATTTCTCGGACATGTCACTGCTGCTTCTGCCATATTCATCATCTTCGCTGTATCCGGCACTATATATCTCTTTCCTTCGCAAAATCCATTGCTTCAGCACTGCTTACCAATATGATGAATTTAACTTCAATCGTTTATGATATGGATATCATAAAACTTCAGTGTATTGAGAACTGCTCAGCTATAGTTGTCAGACGATATCACCTGTTTTCCCATTCTGTGCCACTCCTCAAATCTCTTCATTAGCCACCTGTTCAATCTCGCATCATTTTCAAACTCTGTACTGTTTCGTATCAAATTCTTTCTTCAAGAGAACCGTCTATCCTTTTTTAATGTTTTTCAATGCTTTTTACTTTCACTTGTTATTTATTCCCAGGGATAAAACTCATACTGGCAATCGTGCACTTTCAGATGATGTGCTTACCCTTTGGAATTCACTTCCTGAACATGGTAACTCATCAAATAGCATAATCTCTTTACGTCACCATCGGAAAAGTATTCATTTGTTTATTATTATTATTATTATTTTTATTATTACTATTATTATTAATTATCATAGGCATCAGCAGAGCAATATATAAGTTATTCAGCGACAAATTATGTCTTAACGATTTAAACAGAAGTAGCAAATAAAAAATGAAACATATCGTTTGCAGTTTTGAAATAATTTTGCATCGAGGAGTGAATATCCTTTGGGGAGATCATTATTCATCTATGACATTGTTAAGGAAATAGCAAAGTCACACCATACATAAAGGTGATAAATGTTACCCGTTGTCAACGTTTTCTGGATAGGTTGTCTTCTATAATGATTATTTACGATGCACTTGGCAACAATAACAAAGGCCTGAATTATGGCCAAGGCGTTAATGTACAATAAGTTGGTAACTACTGCATTTTTGTTAAACATATTGCTTCAAAGATGATTAACAGAATCTACTTTCTTAAATGTAATTAATTCCAAACTTTAAAAGGCTATTTAACCTGTATAAAGTAATGATGTTAAGCATGATGTTAAAAGGTGCTCTGTACAGAAGTGGCATCGTCTGAGATATTGCTTCAGAATATATTTTAATTTTAGTTGAATTCAACATTCAAAACCTTCCGATTCAAAACTTCTTATAAGCAGTATTATATTGATGATCAATGTGTTCAGTGATACAATGAAGTAGAGATCGGTGATAAAAGCTGTGGTAAATCATTTGTCGATTAAGTGTCTCTCATTATGAAGTGACTTTAATCGCCATGTTTTACTTTGTATTAACGTTATTTCTATTCTAGCAATATGGAGTATTAAGTCTATCTGCACCCCACAATATTAATATACTAACTGATCGTAGTTAAGCAAACAATCAGTGATACATTGTTTGGCTTGGTTACCTGATCAGTCTTATTCTTACATGTTTCCTTCACACGGAAACAGGACAATTACTCCAAACGTATAGTAGGGGCGCATTCGAATCCCAGCGTGGGCATTTATGAAGGTAGTATGCACACATATGTTTTAAATTACCCCTATCAATTAATATCACCAATCAAACAATTTAGGTCAAAGCTGAGTAAAGATATATATATATATATATATATATATATATATATATATATATATATATATATATATATATGTGTGTGTGTGTGTGTGTGTGTGTGTGTTGTTGTGTGTGTGTGTGTGTGTGTGTGTGTGTGTGTGTGTGTTTGTGTGTGTGTTTATTTGTTTGTAATATATTCCCCCTCTAACTAAAATATCCAATAGAATAATAGAACACCGTAAATACTAATCTTCTATATTAACGAATCAAACACTTAAATAGAATATCCATTTTTATAGACTCTGTGATATGAAAGGAGTTTAAAAAACTGTTTTGTTGTTTTCTCTAATTAAGAATAATGTTGGCATAACCAGCCAGTATATGAAGCCTTCCTTGTTCACTGATTTTAATAAAACTGTTAACTTTGAAGTATTCCAATAAATCAGAGGTAACACTGATTGCTAGTTATTTAGTGTTCCTCCTGGTATATTTTGCGTCCTCAATTGATAACAAATACTCTCACATCTCTGACTAACGTTGACGTTATTCATCATAGTTAATTATTCACTACTAGCGTGCTGTTATGTTTTTTTGAAGTTTTCAGTCCAAAATTTATTTGACAGTTAAGTAACAAGATGCCTGTGTTGAATGAGATTTTGATGCTAGACGAAACCAAGAAAATCAAGCTTCATTTAACATTTTCTTGTAATGTTGAATATTTCAATTATAGGAAATTTATTATTAGTAGAAGTGTGTAGTCTAAAGCTGCCATTGGATCAAATATGAAGACTTCATTTTCTCATCGGGTATCTCAATAGTAGTGATTTTAAAATAACAGTTTAATAATGTTATATAATAAACAGCTATAACGTTGGATTGAGTTTGCAAAATATGTGTATTAAAATGTTCTATGAAATAATGATTCATGCGTTACCACTTTTGTTAACATTTTCCCATAAATAATATCTATTCTAATTATATATACTGTTGTTATACGCCATGTTTAATATATACTGCAAATGTAACAGGCCAAACAAACTTTGAATATATCTAATGAGCTAGAATAAAACTTTAAATAACATTTAGACAAATGTCATAAATGAAATGTTATGATATATCTCTACGTTAGTTTCTCTGATAATTTATCGGAAATAAATTATTTCCCTGTATGCATTTAATTAATAAAATAAAATATGGTGTAATAAATGTGTTCCTAACATGTTTTAAACTTTGTTTCTGTTTCCGTGACAGATCCTTGCCTGCAATTTGAGTGCCTAGGAAAATTATATGTAGAAAATGTACAAATTCAGGAATCTGAATAAAGATCTGGAACATGGCAATTAGTACCTGTTCAAGACTGTTTTTTTATATTATTTTAATATCTGTAACATACATACTAATAGTTTTGTTACAATTAAAATATATTATGAACAAGAGTTTAACATAAATTCTATTCGGTTTCTAGAAAGAATCACTTGTCATTAGAAGGAAAATTAATTAACCTGTGTGAAAACTGTATTTTCCAACCATTTCAATCAGTATTATTCGACTCTTCCTTTGGTTTTATTTTTGACCTTGTATTAATTGGAGTGGAAAATAAGTCACATTGTTATAATTTCAAGAGTAAAAAAGATGAAAACAAATTTCTCCATTAATCTACAAGGAAAGTTTTCCTATAATATATAAGTATATCATAACTTTCTATCAAGTAATATAATGTTCTTTGAGTTGTTTGCAAGCATGAGATGCGATGAAGATATTAAAATATTAAATGAATGGCTGCTTTGCTTATGACTGAATATAATAACATCATGGATATGAATTACTGCATACAGAGAGCAATAATAATGATAATAATAATAATAATAATAATAATAATAATTTTAATCAAACACATAGCCATCACATCCTGTCAGGTTTTCATTTTTATGGATAGGTCAACCAGTCATCACATGACAGCATTACAGATCCCGGAACTTATAATATGCGTGTTTGGCTAACCCAACCAACCAACTAATCAACTAACAAACCAACCAATTAACCAACCATACAACCAATTAACTAACCAGCCAACCAACCAAACAGACGGTCATCAAAGACAGATAGATACATGATCATCAGGTACCGAAGCAATATCTCGAAAGAAACAAAGACAGAAAGAAACAAAGAAACAACGGAACTAACAAACAAAAAAGAAATAGAAAAAGCGAACTAGCAGAAAATATAAAACACGACCAAACAAATAAACCCATAAATATATATAATCAAGAATAATTATTTAGTCGCTTCACTGGAAAAAAAGGTTTAAAAATGTTCATTTGGAAATTAATTGTACTCCTCTCAAGAAACCATTCCATTAAAACTCAAGTATGAGGAACAAAAATAAAATAAGAAAACTTTATCAAAATAACACCAGAATATATGTGGCAGCATACGAAATCTGATTTATGCCCTACATTGATATCACCTAGATATCACCTTGATATCACCTAGATGATGGATTCAAGCATTCACCTTGGCACCTTGTCTTGAGTAGATAGATAAACAAAAGACGTTTCGTTGAAAAAATCGTATTTATGTATTTATATTTTATTGAATTGAAAACGTATTCCTTCACCACCATTAGTAATGTATTTAGTGTTTCAGATGAGCTACGCATACAATATGGTTATAAATTATATTTGGATATTAGAGAAATGCATCAGTATTTCGTGGTCGATGTTGTAGTATTTGGTACTATATAAAACAATGTTTAACTGCTTCACTTCGTTTATTCCAAACTTCAGACTTACATATTCTCGCGAGAACCAGTTTGCGGATGGGACACGTCCAGTACATGGAATGTCGTACAAAGCAGGGGTGTGTCCATTAACAGTAGCATATTAGCACACCCCATCGTTGTAAGAGACAAAGAAAACAAAACAAAAAATGAGGAACAACTATTTTTAACCCGATTCAAGATTGATCATAACTAACTAGGATCATTGTTTTAAGTGAGTACATTATACATGATATATAAATATGTACATGGTTGTCATACTAGGATGGATTACCAAGTATGACACTTAAGACTAGTACAAGATATTATTCTGCCCTTTTGTTGCACTGACATATTAATTAATACTGACATCATATTAATTACTGTTGTAATCAATCTAGGTATTTTGGATTTGGTTTATGAGCTCTACTACTACGCCCCAGTACTGGATCATTGAATGTGCAGGCTGTCTTGTCTGGTTCCTTCTTGGTATGGGGTTGTTCTTCATTATTTGATGTTACTTATGTGATGGGACCTGTCATCAGTTCGCGTAGATGGCTCCGGTTCCTTCTCAGATTGGTACCGTTGGGTGTTTGCACGATGTAACTTCTTGGCTCCTCACATTTCTTGGTTATTGTTGCTGGACACCATGTCTTAGTATTCTTGTCTAGTATTTTAACTGCTTGACCTTTGTATAGAGGTGGGAGTTCTTGTTGACACCTTTTGTCGTATTCCTCTTTCTTTCTCTCCCTTTTCTGCTGTAGAAATTAGCGTTGTTCTTCCTGCCCAAGATCTCTATGGTTGGGTAACAACGTTGAAATTGGCTTCCCCTATAGTAACTCTGCTGGAGATGGTAGTTTGTTGTCGATTGGTGTTGCCCGGAGGTTCTGTAGTGTCATCTGCCAGTCCTCGCCACTTCTGATGGTTTTCTTAAGTGCACTCTTTATGTGTTTCACGTGCCGTTAGATGAACCCCTTGTTGCGAGGCTAATTTGGTGAACTTGTCACGTGCTTAATGTTCCAGTCATTGGTGAATCTCTTAAAAGACTCTCCACTATATTGTGTAACGTTATCAGACATTATTTCGTCTGGTCTACTAAACATTGCACAGTATGTCTTTATTATGCCTGTAATGATGTTACTGCTGGCTGTTGCTGATAACTCTTCAACCAATGGGTATCTGCTGTACCGGTCCACTGTCTGCTCAAACTTCCGATTCCCAATGTCGAAAAGGTCTGTTGCTATAAACTGCCATGGCCTTGAAGGTATATCATGTGGCATCAATGGTTCTCTTTTATTGAGTTCCTGGAACATTTGGCATATACAACACAGCTTGCAAGTCTCTTCTATGTCCTTGTTGACGCCAATCCAATAAACACTTTCGGGTGCTAGTGCTCTCGTTTTATCAATGACTGGATGTCCCTTGTGGAGCTGTTGGGGTATATCTGCTTGTAGTGATTTGGGAATCAATATTTGTCTTCCTTTGAATATAACTCCAGACTCTACTGCTAGCTCATCGCGAAATGACCAGTACTGCCTTAGTACTGTGGGTATGTCCATGATTTTATTTGGCCATCCTTCATGAATCATTTCTTTCAACTTATTCATTACACTGTCTTCTGTTGCTTTGCCGAAAAATTAATAATAGCAGTGGTGAATTCGTCAACTCTTATGTCTAGCTCAATTGCTGCTTTATTCTTTGGATTTGGTAGTCTGCTGAGTGCGTCTGCTAATAATAATTCTTTGCCCGATCGGTGCTGGATGTTGTAGTCATAGCCTTGTATCATTAACACCATACGCTGCAGACATGGTAGTGCTGCATGTAGTGGCTTTGAGCAGATCGTCACAAGTGGTTTGTGGTCAGTAATAATTTTAAACTCATGTCCGTAAAGGTAAGTATGGAATTGTTGAACACCATGTACAATGGCAAGCATTTCCCTTTCAATCTTGCTGTACCTCGACTGGCATTCAGTAAGCGTCTTAGAGCTGTATGCTACAGGCTTGCCTTGTTGTATAAATACTGCTCCAAGCCCTTTTTGTGATGCATCCACTTCTACCGATACTGGGATAGGTGGGTCATAGTACTGCAGGCTAAACACTGCAGTGATTTCATCCTTAAGTGTCTCAAAACATGCCTAGTAGTTGACGTCCCAGGTCCAAGGAACGCCTGTTTTCAGTAACCCACTGAGAGGGTGTGTTGTTTCAGTAAAGTGAGATATGTATTGAGACAGGTATGTTAACATTCCCAAGAACCGTTGTAGATCATCTTTGCTTTGGGGTGATGGCATCTTTTTTACATCTTCTATCTTTGTTGCGTCTGGCTTGATACTTTCGCTCGTGTAGATGTTTCAGAAGAATGGTATGCTATCGCGTTTAATTGTACACTTTTTACTGTTGAAAACAAGACCTCTTTGGGCAGCTCTCTCCTTCAGCTTCAACAGGTTCACGTCATGTTCCTCAGCTGTTGCACCACAGACACAAATATCATCAGCGATGCTCATTATGTCATCTAATCCTTCAAGGATATCATCCATTCGTCCCTGGAAAGTGTCCTGCGAGACATTTAAACCAAATGGAAGCCTCCGGCAACAAAATCTTCCTGTTTTCAGTAACCCGCTGAGAGGGTGTGTCTTTTCAGTTAAGTGAGATATGTATTGAGACAGGTATCTTAACATTCCCAAAATCCAGCTTTGGCGTCGAGATTACTGAAACACTTGGCTCTTGAAAACACTGGGTTCAGCTTTTCGACTGTCGGAATCTTGTGTGCACAACGCCTGAGGCTGCTATTCAGTTTCTGTGGATCTAGACAGATGCGAATCTAACCATCTTTCTTTGTGCTGAAAGCTAGACTAGAACACCAGTCAGTGTGCTCTTCCACTTTGCGTATGACATCTTGCTCCGTCATCTTTTCTAGCTCATTTTTAGCTTGTTTTTTATGTGGATGCTGGACTTGCGTGGTGCATCTATAAAGGGAGTTGCCCCATATTTTAGTAATAACTTGGCTTTGCCTTGAAAATTGCCAATTTTGTCAAATTGTTCAGGGTACGCTTGTACAAGATCATTTACGCTTGTACAAGATCATTTACATCTTTTATTTTAACTGGACAAGCACCCTTTTGAGCTGCTTGCGATCCGAGGCTGTCGACGTTGATCGTGACTAGATTGAGTTGCTCACTTGTTGGTAGACCGACTACAGCTGGTCCTGGGACATCAACAACATAGAACTTGACTGGCTGCCAAGTTTCTAGATATCGTGCAGACATCTCAATGCAGCCTAAGCATGGTATGGTTTCACCATTGTATGCTGTTAATCTGATGCCCCCAATAGGTTTCAGCCACTTGTTGTCATTACCATACATTTGTCTGTATGTTCGAGTGGGCAATGTGTTACCTGATGCACCAGTATCTATTTTTAATCGCAGTTTATAGCCACTGCCCGTGAGCCCTGGTGGTTGTACATCATGTGTGGTGTATGCAGAGTCTCGATGTGTCATGACACTGTCTAAACACTTATTGCTTACCGTTATCGAGTAGAATGTCGGTTCGTATGTTTCACCATCCGTTTCATATTCTACAGCGTCAACAGTCTTGTGACCTTGGTTGTGTGACCCTTGCCCTTGATAGTGTGATCTTTTCTTCTGATATAGCTTTCTTTGATACTGTTTTTCAGATGGACTTCGCTGTGTAGGTGGATGAGGTTTTAGACAATATTTTGCCCAATGCCCTATTTTTTCGCACAATCGACACTCATCATTATACGCAGGACACATCCGTGGCCTGTGGTTTCTCCCACAATTCTGGCACTTTATCTCCTTCCGAATAAAATGTATATCTTCTAAGCCTTTCTCCATCTGTTGTAACTGATCACGATCAGCCATCATAGCTTCGAACTTGCGGCCTTCTTTGAGAATCTGAGCTATTGCATAGACCTTTTCTTTACCGACCAAGTCTCTCCTAAACTCTTTACGTGGCGTACTCGAGAAATGTTGCTCTAATATACGTTCGCTCATCTCTTCTTCACTGAAGTCACATTTCAGAGCCAGTGTACCTGCTCTTATCACGAATGCATCCAACGATTCGTTTGTTTGTTGTCGATACTTCATGAGGTGAAGACGTGTATCCGAAAGTTAACGTTTACCGTCAAGGTATTCTCCAAAAATGTCTATAACTCTGTCGAAATCTTCTTCTGGTCGTCAGTCAATCCACTAGTATTGAGCCTCTTGAGTCCTTCATCCCCGATACCTCTCATAATCTTGCGAGCTTTCGCAGCCGCGTCAACGATGTTTTCATCTTCCAGATATAGTTCCATCTTCTGTTTGCATAAACATAAAGCCTCACCTATATCATGTGAAGACCAATCCATTATAGGTATATGATGTGCCATCCTGTGTTTCTATCCTCGGACAGAGTATACAAGTGCTATCTATGGCTGTCAACTGTTTCGTCAAACCCACGCGGTTTGAGCGATATTAAAGGATACTCAGTATTCGATGCTAAAATCACGCATGTAGCTCGTTTTTCGGTCGTAGTGGCACCCGTAGAAGTTCTCTAAATGTTCATTAGTATGGTATAGTTACCGCTGCCATCATATTGTAGTATTTGGTACTATACTAAACAATGTTTAACTGCTTCACTTCGTTTATTCCAAACTTCTGAGTTACACATTCTTGCGAGAACCAGTTTGCGGATGGGACACGTCCAGTACATGGAATGTCGTACAAAGCAGGGGTGTGTCCATTAAGAGCAGCATATTACCAAAGTCGAGCCACCTTTTCATAGCATATCATTCTGATAGGGAGCTGTTACAATTATTACACTGGAATCTGTTTCGATAGTTAATGTTCGATTTCTATTAGCGAGAGGTGATGTGTTTGAGAATTGTCTACCGATCGGCACCTGAGACACATTTGCATCTTTTTTTTGTTTTGTTTCGTCAGGTGTTGGTATGTACTATGCTCATTAAAAGGAATAAACAATTCTGATTTGTAGTTACTGGATAAATGGTAACTTCTAATGATCATAAGCCTACACTGCTAGGATATGAAACATTAAGGACACACAAAAGTTAACTGCGTTTTACCAACTACTTTATTTGTATTGCTATTCCTGTAAAAGAGGTATGTCACCGGCAACAAAATCTCAATCAAACTACAATGCTCAACAGAAGTCACAGAAAATAATTATAAGAATATATATATATATATATATATATATATATATATATATATATATATATATCCCATGTGTTTTTTAACTTCCTTACTCACTGATTCATTAGTTTAAGGCAAACAGATATAGAAGAAATAAGATGGTAAATCTATTTAAATAGCTGAATTAGTGTGTAACATTGCATTCACATGTAACATTCTTTATATGATGTTAGTTATCTAATTTGGATTGTACCTTTCGCTAGGTTTTCTAAAGGCTGACTCTTGTTTATTATACATATAGTAAATTCAACCACTGACTTGTTTTATATTAATCAGTATAATACTTCGTGATGTCATGCATTAAGTGTATGAATATTTCATATGTGCAGATGTAATGATCAAAAATAACTATCTGCTGGTACCATTGTCATACTAAAATATTGACGTGGCTACTGCTCCCAGGAAAAATGCTCTAGTGAATTAGTATTCCATCTGGTGTTGTGTCCAATATTCAATTTTCAAATTGCACGAAAGTTGTATTAGAAGCTTTCATCTTTGTTTCGATCTGGCGCAAGACTTTGTAGTTTGTATCTGCCGGAACCAGGGTAGGTCAATTGTGATGAAAGTTGTAGATAGATAGTTCTGTTTCTTCACAGTTTGAATATTTAGCATATTATGTAGAGTAAAATATTAGTTATTCCATATACAAATGTTGCTGGAATCGTGCCACGTTCGAGAAAGATACATATGTTTAATGAGTCGATCAAATACGAGTCTTTTTGCTACTTTACGCGTGTCAAATGCTACCGAGTGGTATTTAATTTACTATAATTCTCGGAATATGAGAACAATATCTTCCATTTTCTGAAATTTTAAGGTTTAAGGCGTTTTATGGCTAACTTAGTATCTTGAGCTGATGTTAATTAAATAAATATGATGCATATGATAATGTGATACATATTTGCTTTTATCAGCCTGTCAGTATCTGACAGAGCTACCGTGATATATTTAAAGTTCAACGATAGAGAAGACTAAACCAATAAAAACATCGTTTTTGCAGCTAATGTTCATTGTTTAAATGCCCACAACAACTTAACTTAGGCTTGGAGCATGTGCTGCCATCTGACATTCGATTTGTACAATAAACGATTTATTTTCATTTTTCTATTTTGTAATTCCTTCACATATTGAACGCGAAGTATCTTAAAAATTGGCAAGAAATTTAATAAGTTTCAATATTGTTTGGTATATTGTAAATGACATCATTAGGTAGAAATTTATTAAGTTTCAATATATACTACTACCTATATATTTAGGTGATTATGTGAGGCAAATATGCATGGAAAAGGTCCCGTAACCACATATGCTTGCAATTGTTGAAAAGACGCTATAACTTAATTTAAGTAAAAATAAATCTATCTTACAAAATCTATTAATCACTAAAAATTAAAACTTCTGTGATTAATATTTAATATTTGGTAGAATGCCACTTTAAGAAACATGTTTCCAAGGAAATATATTTTGAAAAAATATATGATAAACATTGTATCTATATTTTACATATATACAAACTGTAATTGTACAAACCAATATTATGCATAGATGGATCCCGGGGTTGGTCTTGCATATGTCACCAAATAGGATTTTTAATGAGCCATCTAGCCTGGATCTGCCACTAGGTATACATTCTTAAAGGGAATTGCAAATGGTTCACAGAAAAACAAATTTATTAGGTTTATATAAAAAGGTTCAATACAAACCAGTTGGTTGTGCAGCTGATGCCACCTTGTGGATAGAAGAAAGTGGAACACATGTTTACGATTGCAGTACAGAAAGGATACGAAAATTGCAATTATCTATCTACGATTTTTCAGTACTAAGAGGACCATATAGATAATTGTGACGTGTTACAAAAGCACCCATAGACAGTTAAAAGAGTCGCATTGGACAATGTTTGTAGAATTTATATATATATAGAATTTATATATATATATATATATATATATAAGCCCTTCTCTGGCTTCAAGGGTAGAGTGCGGCACCATTTTTCCATGGCTTTAGTCAAGCTATGAGGGAGGTCGCAGATTCGAATACAGCCATGGCACTTTCGTAAGAAATGCTGTTTCATACACAGAATATGCCATATATTATAAATTCTAAATTTATGTTGATTTCGTTTCCATGGCAAAGCTATTTATTATAGACCAAGTGCGTCTCCCTCATTTAAGGTTGCCCGTCATTTCAGTCATTATATATAATATAAATAAATAAATAAATAAATAAATAAATACATACACACACATATATATATATATATATATATATATATATATATATATATTATATTATATTCGGCTAGGCCAGTATATTCTATTCGTCCTCTGTATAATTAATAATAATAATATATACTTAAGTAAGCATCACTATTCACAGAAGGTATTTGGTATTCTGGATTATTAAATAAGTTCTCAAAATATTAGAATGATTGATGTTACTGATGATAGATAATATTGGAAGAAAGCCCAACACCCAACAATTGATCCCTGGTATATTGTAAATGACATCATTAGGTAGACCTGCCACTGAATAATACCAAACAAGTGTTCTATTTATGATGTTTGTCGATGTCTCCGTAAGTAAAACAAATGTGTTTCCTGGTTAAAGGTTCCTTGTAGCAGGTGTGGTAACAGAATGAACCGGGTCAGTAACTGGGACGTATTACTCGGAACAGATTAGACGCCATGAATATAATTCTAGTTTGGTATTTACGTATTCCATACACTATAGCTGGTTTATAGCGAAATTGAATATCATTACATTGTTAAGTTCAATTACTATATTCAATGTAGTTTGGTGTGTTACTTGTGTGGAAATATGTATTTAACTAAACATGAAATCTAGAAACCATATCGTTTCTTTTGGTTAACTTTAATTTCCAAAAGTGGAACTTCATCTAGTCCAAAATTCCAATTAATAAAGTGTCGTCAAAATAAATTTGTTCTATGAGATGGTGTATTAATGAATACAATAAGATTGATCGCAATCTTATAACGACGGTTTCTTAATTTCGGACAATTATTCAACGGTGTTACACTTCACAATGTTAACAAATAAATATCTCCATTTTCTAGATACAGGGAGAGTATGCTATAAAAGAACCCCTCAAGTCTTATGAGCACCACAGGGTTTCTATTATATGTCCAATATTTCATATATAAAGTTCCACTGACTGACTGGCTGACTGAACGAGCGACCGACGGAATGATCGACAGACAGGCCAACTGACTGACCGACCAACTGACTCACTAAATCATTTAATCACTCACTCACTCAGTCATTCACTCACCCACTCTCTCGCTCACTAACTACATGTATTTTGATTATGGAAAAATACATAAAGATACATTATTTCAAGGTTCCGTTTATATTATATATGACCCGATGTAGTATAATTATGTAAACTTATAACAAGAACTAGTTTAATGTAGCTATATTAATAGAAATACCCGGTGTCTTTGTATTTAGCAGGCTATCTTTAGTCACTTATCTCCTGTTATTCACACGGAAAGCTATCATTTGTTGCCATTCGAAAATCAGGATTATTTTACATTGAAGACGACCGTATTTCGGAAGTGACCTGTAAGTTATACTTATAACTTCGCGCGCATACACACACACACATATATATATATATATATATATATATATATATATATATATATATATATTTTAGGTCCAAGGACACTGAATGGCCTAAATTGTGCCGATGTGTCGTTAAACAACATTCATCCATTCATCCATATGACATTTATTACTGATAGTCAGCCACCCAGCCAGGCTTTGTAAGATGTTGATATGTATAATAGTCGTTATAAGGAATATACAAAATATATATCACATTTCCCATTGTGTTTTTTGAACTTCTTTAGTCGCTCATTCATTAGATTAATGCAAACTGATATAGAAGAAATATCCGGGTAAATGTATCTAAACAGCTGAATTGTTTTTAATCATTCACTTTCGTCTTTATATAATGCGAGCTGTCTACGGTTGTCTATGTATTCTAAAGGTTTTCTGTAGTTCATTATAAAATTTGTAAGTTCCAAACATTAGGTATATCCTTAGGTTTACATAGCAAGCTTTTTTCATAGCGTAATTTATAACAACTATGCTGCAATTGAATATCCCAAGAAATACTACTTGCGAGAATACTTAGGTAGGCCATTACTTTCAGATGATTATGATTTAGTAACGAGATCGATGTCCGATAGAGTATGATATGTATTTGCTGTAATACACGGATTAATGCCCAAACACCGACTCTTTAGACACATAAGATTATGAAATAAAACATCTCTGAGACACATAAAAGGCACGCACAGGTAATAGGTCACACAAATCAATCATACATCAGACTTCACTCATCTATATGCAGCGCTATTTAAAATGTTCAACAGTATACGTTGTTTAATTTGATATTAATCTTTATATTTAACCTTATGTGAAAATGTATCTTTAAGTCAAGGGCCAAGATTTTAATACGAATGGCTTCATGATAATTATAATCAGAACTCACACGACAGAATGTTAAATAATGTTGTAATGCTTAAAAAATTTAAAACATTACCATTTGACAAGCCCGATGTCATTTTGATGAACATTTTATAACACCACAAACAATAAAGTTAACACTTTCCACATTTTATGGGCATTTTATCTTTTTAGGTGGAGTTTATAGGTGCATTATTGTAATGGCTAAGTGAGCGTAGTTGCTAGAAATATACATACAGTTCAGTGACCACGTTAGGCAGGGTGATGGCTAATTATCTCAATACATTCCAATGATTGATGTTACCAATGACAGTACTATTGTAAAACACAGTGTTTGTCGGAAACGAAAAGGGAATCAATGCTCCCACGAGTACTATTCACTTCGTCATTTAGAAGACCGACTAACGAACAATGTGATGTGGATGTTCCACTCACAATGTCTATTCTTGTGTCACGATATAACGTTACCGAATTCAGCGGGACGAGTGCTGTATTATCATAGTACAGATCATAATCCGGATAAGTACTAAGACGTTGGAAAACAATTAGACACAAACTATAACTTGTTTCACTGGAAACAAGAACCCTATAGAATATAATTATTGTTAATTACCATAATTATTGTTACATAACATAAGCTGGTAACATCAATGTAACATCAATTCATTACTCCTTAATTTGAAACTCTATAAACTGTATTAATTAAAAACGAGGAACTAATGGTATTATTGAATAACATTAGCAAATACTTTGCCTGAAAGCGTGATTGCAGCTATTCACGTATCTTGGATGCCACATACCAACTATTGATTAAGTTAGGAAAACAAAAATAACCATAGTAAAACATAGAAAACTTTGTGTTATTATACAATCTACTGATCCTTTTGAAACGTAGGTATCCTAAGGAAATAATGCATTGGGAGAAGCATTTGTATATTTGTTTACAACAGACACTGTAAACACATTTATTTCAAAAGTTGTATATTTGGACAATTGGTTTAAATTCTCTAAGTACTATATCAATATTTAAAATAGTAATGAAAACTTTTGTTTTAACGGCAGTTTATATTTAAAGTAATATTTGTTTTTGTTAAGAGCCGCCTCTGTGCACACCATAGGCCAAATACGATAACACATATCAAATGATTATCCGATGAAATAAGTGACACGGTAACGTTTCAAAACGCGATACCCTAAGTTAGGGAACAAGCTCACTCTTTCCTCGACCATTCGACAACATAACTCAAGTTAACGTTATTCACCATTACGAATACATTCTGTGACAGGGAGAGATTGTTGAAAGTGGTAGCACTACAATTAGAAATAACCAAAATAAGATGCTTGGAAGTGTTTGGAATTTATTTGGTATGATAACCTGTTTTGAATAAAAAGGAAATAAAGAATTTACGGTTCGACACTTAAAACAATATTCAATTTCTGTCAATGTTTTATATCGATGACGAATTAAATCAAACTATATATCATTATGTGTATATATATATATATAAAATATATATATATATATATATATATATATATATAACTTTCTATCTATATATCTATATTTCTATTTATCTATCTATATATCTAATGGTAACTCGATATAGATAGTTAGCGTGGTCCTTTTCAAACATTGGCTTATAAAATACAAGCTGCAGACTTGTTTTATACGTCCATAATCATTTTAATACTTCGTGGTGTCATGCATTAAGTGTACGAAGATGTCATAGATGGGATAACATTTGGTGATGCAGTGATCAAAAATAACTATATACTGGTCCTAGTGTTACACTTAAATATTCACGTGGCTACAGCTCACAGGAAAAACGCTGTAGTGAATTAATATTCCATCTGGTGTTGTGTCCAATATCCGTTATTCAAATAGTACCAAATTTGTAGTTTGCAACGCCCGGACCCAAGTTAGGTAATTTTTGACGAAAGTGGTAGATAGATATTTCTGGTACTGTACTTCACGATTTGTATATTTAGCATATGGTTTGATAGAATTATGCAAAGTACCATCTAGTGTATGCCAAATACAAATTCTGCTGAAGTGATATATTATTTACTATAATTCTCGAAATATGAGGAAAATATCTTCGATTTTTATCTTCCGTTTTATTGGTAACTTAGTATCTTGAGCTGGTATTAATTAAAAATAATATGATACATGTGATACTATGATACGTATTTACGTATTTGTTTTATCAGCCTGTCTGTTTAGTATTTGACAGAGTTTCTATGGTATATTAAAGTACAGTGATAAAGAAGACTAAACCAATCACAACACCTGGTTTTGCAGATAATATTCATAGTTTAATTTTGCGCAACAAGTTAACCTAGGCTTGGAGCATGTGCTGCCACCTGTCATTCGATTTGATCACTGAACGATTTATTTTCGTTTTTAAATTTTGTGATTCCTTGTCATATTGAATGCGAAGTGCCTTAAAAATTGGCCGGAAAGTTATTAAGTTAGTTTCAAACTCAATATATAGTACTACCTATGTATGTAGGTTATTATGAGCGGGATAATGTGCACAATTACGGCCATAATTACTGAAAAGACGCTTTAACTGAACGGAAATGTACCTTGATAAAATATATGGTATACATTGTATCTATATTGTATTTATACAATGTAATTGTACACACCAGTGGTATGAATGGATGGATCCTCGGGAGGGTCTGCCATATATACCAAATAGGATTAATAATGAGCCCTTCAGACTAGATCTGCCACTGCGTGTACATCCTTAAAGGGAATTGCAAATAGTTCACAGAAAACAATTTAATATTAGATTTGATATAACAAGGATCAATACAAACCATGTGGCGTGCAGCTGCTGCCATCTTGTGAATCAAACAAAGTGGAACACAGATTTACGATTGCAGTACAGAAAGGATTCGACAATTTAAGCTATCTATTAACTATGTATCTACGATCTATCAGTACCATGAGGGCCATATAGATTGTGGTGACGAGTAACAAAAAGACCCATAGACAGCCAAAAGTGTCATTTTTGGAGCACGCAGTTTTTGTAGCATTAGGACCAGGTTTGGGGCAAATGTAGCAATAGGACCAGTAAATGTAGGAAAGGGACCACAAATGTAGCAAAAGGACCAAGTAGCATTTGGACCAAAATCATGGAAAAGTACAAGTTCTGTAAGATTCTGACCAGCTTTGCTAGGAAAAAGACCCATCTATCTATCTATCTATCTATCAATATCTATCAATATATATATATATATATATATATATATATATATATATATATATATATATATATATATATATATATATATATATATATATAAATAACCCTCTGTGGTTGCATGGTTAGACTGTGGGATTATTTATCAATGATTTTAGTCAAGCAATGCGGAAGGTTAGAGGTTCCAATCCCGGCTGAGACACTATAGTAAGAGGAGTTGTTAATCCAACCGGATAAATGAGGACGTTTTATGCATCGAATATGCAATATATTGTAAATTCTAAATTTATTAAGAATTAGTTCCCGTGGTGAAAATATAAATTAAAGACCAAAAGGCCTCCCCCATTTCAGTTTTCCTGTCATATCAGTCATTATAGACACACACATACACACACACACACACACACACACACACACACACATACATACTATATATTTATAATAGTCCTGTGTTTAATTAATAATAACCTTTTTAAATGTATACTTAGGGGAGCATCACTATTGACAGAGTGCAGAGGTTGCAGAAGTTTTCCTGTCATTTCAGTCATTATAGAGACACACATACACACACACACACACACACACGTACACACAAACACACATACATACTATATATTTATATTAGTCCTATGTTTAATTAATAATAACTTTTTAAAATGTGTACTTAGGGGAGCATCACTATTGACATCACTATGGGACTGGTGAGACATTACACATGTATCAGCAAGAAAAGTCGCCACTCTGGATTCAGTCCCCTGAAGAAACGTCCAGAGTTTGAATTCACGGTTCGAGATTCTCTGTGCCTGTGCCTTATTATACACAGCTAAAACACACACACATACACACACACACACACACACACACAAACACCATTGACAGAGTGCAGAGGTTGCTTTGTTGTAGTAATTAATAATATCTCAAAATATTTGAATGATTTATGTTACTGACGACAGGTAGTATTGTAGAAAATGAGTTTTGTCACAACCAAACACCAAACAATTGGTCCCCGGTGTATTGTAAATGACAACACAAGGCAGACCTGGAAGATAATATAAATGTATTTTCTGGTCAGAGGTTCATTGTGGCAGGTGTGGTTACAAAATGAACCGGGTCAATATATGGGACGTATATCTAAGAACAAATTTGAAATTACCAATATGATTCGGGATTGGTACTTATTGAGTCCATACAATATGACTCGTTTATAGCTAATTTTCATAGCATACACGTTTCAGTTCTTTAACTACATTAAATGTATTTTGTTGTGTTAAATTTGTATATAATTCTCTAAACGTGAATTTGTCTGCGTAAATTAAAGAAAACTTAACTTTTTGGTACCTTTAAATCCCAAAAGTGATACATTAATAAAATATCCTCAAAATGAATTCCTTCAATTAGATCGCGCACTAAATACTAAAATAACAGATTGACTACACTGATAACGAAAGCTTCTTAATTTAGGACAAATCATTTTCACTTCTGACTCACTCACTCACTCACTCACTCAATGGCAATATATTAGTTTTGGAAAAATACATGAAGATACCTTGTTTCTAAATTATCTGTGTATTTTATTTGCACCGGTGCGTTATAATTATTTAAACCTAGAACAGGGACTAGTTTAATGTAGCTAAATTAATGTAAATACCGAGGGGTTTTCCTTTTAGCAGGCCATCGGTAGTGACCTATCTCCTGTTATTCACCAGAAAGCTACAATTTGCTACCATTCGAATGCAATTATGAGGATTTAATGACATTGAAGTGCCAGTATTTAGGACGTGACATGAAATTTATATTAACAAGCCACACGCACACTCGAACGTATGCATCGACACGCATGCACCTCACGCACGAATAACGAGCGATGTCACTGGGCACATTACTCGTTAAACAATCAGTATCTCGCAGATATTTAGAGTCTTTGAAGTGCCCTAAAGGTTATTTATATCACTTGAAGGTAATTATATAAACACTAAAGAGGAATAGCTAATTGTACATGTATCTTACTAAATAAGACTTACTGCCACGCCCCTTTTAATACACACCATAACATTATTAATTAAATATATATATATATATATATTTTATATATATATATATATATATATCTAACCAAAAATAATATTCATGGTATAAAATGTCAATTTCAATGTGCAAACAATATTCTAAAATTATCATGTTTAAATGGTAAAACATTGTTTGATTGAAATACGCAAATATGTCAACATAAACATGTTGAATATAATACACTTTTTTGTGTGTATTATTAAATTATGATATTTAATAACAAGTACTAGGGTGCAGCATTTACTGGGTTTAGATTTTAGTAATAACGATAAATGATGTACTTCATTCTCAATACAAAAAGGTGTATAACTACGTGTATAACTAAACACCGACCAGATTATTGGCGTGCAGTTTACAAGGGAAAAAACTGTGTACCATGACAAGGTGTCTTACTTTCAGCTAAGATTATTTTACCAGGTTCTCGTGAAAACGGACAGAAACCCATACAGATATATATATATATATATATATATATATATATATATATATATATATATATTCATTGATTAATATCAGATATTGACTGTCTTACCATGTGGCATATTTATTTCAGGAATAATTAAATCCAGAGTATAGTATTTGAAAAGGGCCTTTGGTTATATCATGGTTACTGTCTACTATGGTTACTCTATGTGAAGTAATAACTTTGTATTAATTGCGTAATAGTGTGTGTACTTTACCTCTCATGGGATACTGCCACCTTTCTATCTGTGACGTTATAACCTATTTTAACATTGATGTATTAGGTGTAGATTTTAGTATGTCCCATTCCAAGGTGCTAACCAATATTGGTTCTACAGAGGTAGTTCTGGGTTATAAATATTGTTGTTTCATGTTGAAATACCTAATACAATTCCGCATATTTAGCTAGCAGACGAGGGCAATAGCATGAAGTCATTATTTACCGAAGTTTAAATTGGAAAGCTTACTGAGTTGGCTAGGAAGACAATTTGGTTGCCTGGAAGGACTCCAAGAGCTTAAATTACCGTAACAGTTATTTCACTAATAGGACGTCAGGTGAGATGGTAATGTGTGCTCCAAACAGATAATCAGTAAATATTTTATATTAGCTAGATATGTTTCTCGTCTGGACTTCCCTCCATATAGTATATTCAGCACTCAGCTGAAATATATGAAAAATTAGCTTGGTGGCTAGCATGTTAAAAGCTGGATGCACACTTAACGTGTGAATGTGTTTTGTCCTTTAAAATAAATAAAAGTGTTGATGTTTTGTTTAGTGGTCTGTAGCTGACACTAGTACGATTGATTAGAGGGTCATCTGTCTCAGTGATATCTCAAGCTAGATGACATTCAATAGACTTAGACACAATTCAGACAAATCAGATATCATTAGTATATGTAGATCCAGACAATGTATCAAACTTACCCATTTCTTCCCTACTGCCCATCCTTAATAGTAGCATCATAACATCCCACTCTGTGGGTAATCTTGGTGTTACATCTAGTAGATTCTTATTTTAGAAAACATATTTCTCGGACATGTCACTATATATCTCTTTTGTTTTCGCCAAATCCATTACTACAGCACTTTTGACCAATAGGTTTAATTTTACTTCAACCATTTATAATATGGATATTATAAAACTTCAGGGGTTTCAGACCTGCTTAGCTATGGTTGCCACATGGTCTGTTATGTTTTCTCATTCTGTGCCACTCCGGAAATCTCTTCATTGGCTACCTTTTCAATCTCGCATCATTTTCAAACTCTGTACCATTTCGTATCAAACTCTTTTTTCAAGAGAACTATCTTATGTATTTTCAATGCTTTACAATACTTTTTATGGCATCCAAACCTAGAAGTCTCCGTTTATGTGTTTTTCACTTTTTATTTGTTCCCAGGGATAACACTCATACTGGCACTCGTGTATTTTCAGATGCTGTATGTACCCTTTGGAATTCACTTCCTGAACATGTTAACTCGTCAAATAGCACAATCTCTTTACGTTACCATCGGAAACCAATCTTTTCATATTTGCCAATAGCTGCTATGTTTTCACTGCTTTCGATCAGTTGTTCAATAATTTTGCATTGTACCTTAACTAGGACTTTGCGAACCCCTTTACTAGATCGGTGATAGAAGCTGTGGTAAATCATTTGTCGATTAATTGTATTCTTATTATAAAGCGACTTTAATCGCAATGTCCTACTTTGTGTTAACATCATTTCTATTCTAGCATTATATGGTGTCTTAAGTCTAAATGCGCCCCACAAAGTTAATATACTAACTGATCCTAGTTAAGCAAATATTCATTGATACATTTTTTGCCTTCGTTACATAATCAGTCTTATTTTTACATGTGATATACATTCTTTTTCCTTCAGACGGAAACAGGACGATTACTCCAAACGTATGTTATCTATTAGAATCTTAACAATTTGCTATTTAACATATATAAAAAAATATATATATATATATATATATATATATGACATGGTTATGATGCATAAGAAAACTAAAGAAGCATCATTATTATTCTCATTAAAATGTCGAATGATGTCTTCTGTTTTCTGATAAACAATTCATTTGTATCAGCTTCATCCACAGATGGCCATGCGTCTGTACGAGAATTTAACTGTTGGTGAGAGATGGTTGAGAATAAGCAAATTTGTGAGATTAAGGGAGTATTTATCTGATCAACATTATTATTTACATTTAAGCCTCTAATTAACCTTCCCTTAAATATATGTTATCCTTTAAATATATATTAGAATCTGAAGTAGGTGCTACCTGTTAACGTATATATATATATATATATATAGTTATGATGCATAAGAAAACTAAATGGAGCATCCCTTTTTTACCCATTAAAATGTGCAATGAAGTCTTCTGTTTATCTAATTAATAACTCATTTCTATCAACTTCATCCAAAGATGGCCATGTGATTATATTATAATTTGCCGGTTAATCAGGAGATGGTTGAGAGTTGGCAAACATGTGACATTAAGGGAACATCTACCTAATTAACATTAGTATTTACGTTTGAGTCTCTAATTACCCTTCCTTTAAATATATTTAAAGTCATTGAAAAAACTTAAGTGCTATTTGAGTAATATGTCCAGCATTGGAAAAATGGTTAATGTGTAAATATATTTGGTGTTTATAAGAAACAAGCTTTAGTTAGTATTATATTTTGATAGATTATAAAGAATATTATCGAAATTAATCCAACTCTAAGACACCAATATGTATATGATGAAATACGAGCATGGTGTATCTGGCATTAAATTAATGTAATGAATCATTCAAAATTATTTGAAGCCAATGGCTACTCTTACTCTAGTGTAACAGTGCAAAAATGTTTCAGGTAAGCCATGGTTTGATAGGTTACTACGTAGAACGTGAAGGTTGTACATTAGATACACATTAATTAGATTCATTACATTAAACTGGTAACATGTATATGAAATATTTCATCGCGATGACTAAAGTTATGTATGATAGAGTCATAAAAGGTTTCATTCGGGATTTAAAAAGTTACAATATAACTCACTAGTGGGCAATATAATTATAATATCAAACATATGTTATATACAAAACAGAAAATCATTTCTAGTCGTGAAAGAATTATGAATGTAAGGACGAATTATCCGGGGAAGACCATAATATATCAATGTTATTATTACTGAACAGTTCAAATGCCAAACATAAATATATGATAAATGCTATTCAGTGTCCGCTTCTGCTAGAAAGCTTGAGTCCTATAATGATTATTAATGATACCCATGGGAAAAATGCTGAATTATGACCAAGTAGTTTATGCGTAATAAATGATACTTTACTGTACTTCTGATAAACGTATTCCCTAAAATCGAAACCTACTCTAGCTTAACTAGTGCATTCTGTAAATCTGAGATAACCTTCAAATTTTAATTCTTTGCTTTTATGTAATGCAGTATGTCTGATACGAAGTGCCCATTCTATAAACAAATTGGAAGTTGTTAATTTAAGGATTAATCGTAAATAATTAAGCGATTACTGTTCATGTCTCCATGATGTATTTTCTTTAGATTACTTTACCATGTTATCCAATTTGGAATATTGTGATAACACAGGGTCAGATTCCAGACTTTCTCGATGTGGTTGTGTATTGACAATTATATCACATTTAGGATTTACGACCCTTGTCGTAGGCAGCCTACCCTTTTACTCATGCGTCCATAATTGTATGATAAGATGTCATGACAGTACCAACGATAATACGAACTAAATGTTTATCCTCGGGACAAATCATTAAGTTCAATACTTTGCCATTTATATGAGTGGGGCCATTAACTTCTGCTCTTTATGAAACGAAATGTACAAAAATATATATACTTCTGCCTCATATTTAATGGAGTAAAGCCTGCAAACTTATAAACTAAGAAATTTTAAGACAGGGAAATAAGAGTAACAGAAAACAAACTTGCCTATTCCTCGAAACGCGTTAACAATAAAAATTAATGAAGTATTCGCTAATCATTTTTCCTTAATAGATGTTAAATTTCATGTTTGCATTGATCATGTGATTATTAATTGATTTTAAATATAATATAATTTTCTCATATATATATATATATATATATATATATATATATATATATATATATATATATATATATTTGTCCCTATTTTTAAACTTTTCGAATTTGTTTAACGTGCGTCCACCACGCGATACCTACATATGTTTGTTTTTTTAGTTTTTTTTAGGGGCCAATGGGAATATAGTTCACGCTACATTGGTCCTTCATTTTCCTTTTTTGCTGACCTTATGAAAGTTTTCATATATTTTATATATTAATATTATTATTGTACAATTATTTGTTGAAAATAAACTTCACTTCAGTTCAAAAAGTATTGTAGTGTGAATATTAACCAAATATTAAAAAGCAAATTATTAATTCCTTCTTAATATTTTTATGGATGAGTCAACCAGTCACCAAATGACAACATCGGCTGTGAGTCCTACGCCCACCTAACTGCGCCATAACGACAGTATCAATTATTAAACTTACATTGTATTTTAAATAAAAGCCTCCTATGCTTCTTATTGCGGAAATCTATCATGTGTACAATCGGAAAAACTCGATGACCATATTTGGGAAAGAATTTGTTGAAAAATCGAAAATATCCTGGAAAATATAAAATAAATAATATCCTTTTTGACCTATTACCAATGATAAAATGGCATTACAATGATATACAATCCACCTGGAACCTAAAGATCATTAATAAGCTAATCTTCATTACATATATTATAAAACTAAGGTTAAAACCTTATTCGTGACAAAATATTTTATAGCAATTGTCAAAAGCAACAGTCAAGTTCATGATATTCAGGTATCAAAATGTTAATAGCATCTGCATGGTTAACCAATACGAAAGAGAGACATTTCCCTTGATAATTATGATTTATGTAATTCTTCATGTACGATATTGTTCCCCGCTACATGGACTTATGGCTCAGTTAAATGTTTTCGTGAAAGTATCAGGTTTGCAGTCACAATAAAAGCTATGAAGATCAATTTAATAAATCTATTCCATTACCAATTTTATTTAATTCTACGCACACACATAGACACCTACACACGCACGCACGCACGCACGCACGCAGACACGAACGTACACATACATGGATAGAGCGTTTCATAGTGCCGCAAATCTTGGCTTAACTATATCAGTTGGTGTTTCGTTGCATTTAATTGCAGCAGAAGGTGGATAATTTAGTGTTTCCTTGTTTGAGTCATTTCCGAGTTCAGAATCCAGAACAGCAAGTAGTTTACATCATTAGCATGGAATAGTGCACATAATCGCCCAAAATAAGAGAACAAACTAAATATAAAGAATAGATATCTTAATAAAATACTATTTTCTTAATTGATTCTAACCAGAATAATTTTCCACAATACTAAGCTTTTCAGAGCTCAGGGAATTTTGTCAAATATAATTGTACATAAGGCAAAATCTGCAGTTTATTGAAATCAAAACAATATTTTCAGTAAACCTCATTAGGACGTGTCTGGTTCTTAGCATAACCTGTATTTGAACTGAAAAGCTAATTAAATTATGTCACAGTATGACCATGAGCCATATACCTCACTGCCATCCTCAAGTATATAAGTTAACACTTGCAAGTTATTTGAATTAGTAATGTCACTCGGCCTAGCTATTCTATTCGTGTACTGTATACGGAATGGAGAAAACATATTCAAGTTTGGAGATTACGTAATTTCATAATAGGGATGGAATTATAAAAAATGAAATATTAATTGGGCTATATAATGAATCAAAACTGTTTTTTTAAGTATACGTTTGTCAGATTCTATCCTTTTGATATATTGGTGGACTAAAAAGGAAGAAAGGTGATATATATATGTGTGTATATATATATATATATATATATATATATATATATATATATATATATATATATATATATATATATATATATATATATATATATATATATATATATGGTGACTTTTCACTTGAATCAGAAACTCCAAGAACCTGGAATATCTTAATAGCCAGAGTGATAATGGAGATAGCAAAATCCGTTATTTTCAGGTTTGACTTATACTAAACTATTTAATGATTGCAGCATCCTAAGCCTCTAATCAGTGAAATATAATATGCGTTGCTTTGAAGCATTTCTGTCATGAAACATTTATACAATTGAATCTTTCCGTAAATAATATATATGCAAATATATTGTCTTTTGAGTGTAATGAAGTTTGTATCCTTGTATCCTTAATAATATTTGTTTCAAAATAAATGACATAATTGCATTTATTACGATACTGTATTACCAGCAGGCCGGCCAGGCAGGTATATATATACTGAAGCTACCGAAGCAATATCCCCAAAGGCAGAAAGAATCAAACGAACTAACAAACAAGGAAATAAATAGAAAAACGAACTATCAGAACATAAAAAAGAATAACAAAGAAATACAGAACAACTCACACACGAAGATCACACACACACACACACACACACACACACACACACACATACACACACACACACACACACATACACACACATACACATACACATACACACACAAGAGCATACACACAGTCGCGCGCGCGCACACACACACACACATATAAATATATCTAATCAAGAACCATCTTCCGGTCGCTTCACAAATTAGGGACTATTTTATAAAGTGGGAAAAGGTATTCAGGTGGGAAAGAATTTCATTCCAATTAAAACAAAATCACATCTCAACAAAACTATAAAGATTTAAAATGAAATACAAAAACCTCAAAATAACACCAGGATATATGTTACAGCCAAATACATTTTCCTTATGCCCTCCCTTGATTTCACAAAGATATGACTACATCTTGATATGGTAGACTCAGCGGTAATATATAGTAGATTAGAATAAGGATACGAAAATTCTTCTTGACGCATAGTCTTGCGTAGATCCACAATAACAACACATTGAAAAAATATCATTGAAGAATTTATTATTTCTATTCGAATAAAAACGTATTCCTTCACCCCAATTTATAGAATATTTTATATTTTACATTAACTACACATATAATAAAATTCTAAATGAAAACTACTTTTTAAGAAGACTTTTGCCCTTTGATATTCTGATGGACTAAAAAGCCGGTAACATAGGCACTACACCAATATATATATATATATATATATATATATATATATATATATATATATATATATAGGGACATTTTACATGAATCAGAAACTCCGCTAGCCTGCAATATCTTCCTAGCCGAAATGATAGTGCAGATAGCAATAGTCCATTATTTCCAGGTTTGACTTCTAAATAAAATATATACTTATTTCAGCATCTCTAGTCTCTATATGGTGACATATAGTGGGCGTTTTTATAAAACCTTTCAATAATTGAAATTTTCCGTCTTTGATGTGTCAGCTATTATTATCATTGTCAATAATACACTAGTGACTAACAGACGTGGATATTCTGACAAAAGTAAAAAAAACGATGAAATGTTAGGAGACAAGCCATATCCATCTTGCCGTTAGCATCTTCTATCCTGAATCATATTTGTTTCAATAGGCATGATGTTTTGACAATTATTACTGATATTCAGCCAGCCAGACAGCCAGCAGAGACGAATACATAAACAGAAGGTACCTAAGTAATATCTTGCCTGGTCTTGTGTAGATCGAGATTAAAAAGACGTTTCTTTAAAAATATATATCAGTTAAGTATTTATTACTTTATTGAAGTGAAAACGGGTTCCTTCACCACCAATCATAGTATATGTTGTGTTTCAGATGAGTTAGGCATACAATATGGCTAAAAAATATATTCAGATCTTCGAGATATGTTTCAGTACTTCATGATCTAGGCACTTTATTATATCATATTATTATGATATGGCGACCAAGTGAGCTATTAAACCTATTGCACTGAAATCTGTTTCGATGGTTAATGTACCATTTCAATTAGCGAGAGGTAAGGAGTTTGCAAAGTGGCTACCAAGCAACACCTGGGACACATTTGGATCTTTTTTTGTTTCATATGGTGTTGCTATGTACAATATTCATTATAAGGAATATAAAATTCAGATTTGCAGTTAGCGGAAAAAATTATCATTAATTTACAGTGCTAGGATGTGAAACAATAAGGACACGTGAAAGTTAGGTGGGTTTCATGAACTACTTTAATTGTTATTGTTATTCATGTAAAAGAGGTAAGTCACTGACGTCAAAGTATCAGACTACTATATAGAGTATAGTGAGTATTTGGTGACATATATGGATCAATGCCCGAGCATCGGCTATGTTCACGCACAAGATTATCAAATTAAACATCTTTGGTGCACACATTTTCAATTAATTATTTTTCAATTCAAAATGTTTAATTCAACATTCATAATGTATTTTTAATGAAAGCAAACACATATAGAATTTTGAAAAGCAGGATGCTTGAAGCACTGCTTATATAATGCATCCCCCATTAATGTTACATTAAAAAATATCCAGGAGAAAGTTAATAGATGTGGAACAGTCAATATATATAATTATATGTTTATGAAACAACACAAAACTCCATATAAGTTTAATTTTCAAATGATTACTTATTGTAGCAATAACATATTATTGGGCATATTATATCACAAATATATTTAAACGGTAAATAAAATCATGGACATAGTTAGCATCGGCATCAGTCATATAAAGAAATAAATATATTCCTAATTATGTGCTTACAAATATTCATTGTTTTAACTTTGGTAACATTTGCATATAATTGGTTCCATAATGTAACATCCAAAACACTAATTGACTTAATTTCCGTCTTACAGAACTTAATATTAAAATTTTATATTTGGTTAGACCTGGTATCATATGAATGAATTAATTCTATTGTTGTGAATACATTTGTAGATTGATATGTAATGTTATTTTTGGTTAATAGATTGTAAACAAGGTTTATTTTACAATATCTAAAATTTCCCTAAACACTTACATTTGACGAATAATGGATTGTTATGATCTGCATAACTAGCTTTAACAATATTACGAATTGCCTTCTTTTGTAATAGCATCAATGTATGTAGTTTAGACTTGTATGTATTTCCCCATATCTCACATGCGTTGCTTAAGTAGGAAAGTATTAATGAGCAGCATAACATGTATAAGTGGTTGTTTCCAAGCATGTGTTTGCCTCTATAAATAACATAAATATTATTTTAAAGACATATTTTTTACTAACAGCGTTAATATGATTAGACCATGAGAACTGTTTATTTACCAATACTCCTAGGAATTTATTAACTTGTACTCTATTGACTTCTAATCCACCAATCTTCAGTTACAATCATCCGGAAAAGGCTTGTTATGGAAACACATGTAATTTGTTTTATAAATATTCATAAATAACTTTAAACCATTGACTCGTTTGCTTTAATTAATTGTTAAACGCATCATTAGTCAGACAATATACATTTTAATTTATTTTAAATATTTGCCAGATCATTTATGTATACTTTAAAAATAAAATAAGTCCCAAGCTAGAACTTTGTGGAATCCCCCATAGCACAGTTCTATAATCTAAACAAATACCATAATAAACAACAAATTGCTTTCTATCAGTTAAATAACCTTTTACCCAACTTGCAGCATTATCTCGGATGCCATAATGGCATAGTTTTTAATCAAAATTGAAGGTTCTGTAGTATCAAATGCTTCATTCAAATCAATAAAAGTACCAGCTGTTCCCAATTTATTATTTAGCTTACTAGTAATATCTCTGAATAATTAAATTAATGCCAATCCCGTAGACTGGGCTTCTTTGAACCCATACTGACATTTGTACATAACATTGTTCTCATTTTGATATGAAACTAATCTGTTAATAATCAATTTTTCAATGATTTTTAAAAATAGAGGTAAAATTGACACAGGTCTATAATTGGAAAATTCTTTACGATTACCAATTTTAAATAAAGGTACAAATCTAACAACCTTCATCTTAGCTGGAAATATACAAGATTTAAATTATTTGTTACATATATAAGTTAAAGGTTGTACAATATAGTATAGATTTAACCAATGTCATAGCCACAAGATTGTTTATTTTCGAAAATGGATATAACTTTCTTCATCAATAACTAGTTCAAGAAACAGATAATTTTGTACACTTTTACTCGTAAAATCAGAGAAACGTCTTTCAGAACAATGTTCAATTTGTTTAGCAAACATCGAATCAATATTTATAAATAATTTGTTAAAACCATCAGATATTGTTTTTTTATCCGACATCATATTGTCATTACAATAACATTTAACTGGCAAGTACTTTTTAAATTATGTTCATATTCACCCAATTTGTTACAATAGTATTGTTTAAACAAAATTAAAATGGTAATAACCTAATATTTGTATACTTTGTATTTAATTTCAGCTTCCTTTGACCTACACATTAAAGATACCTAGTATTGGTTATTTTTCTTCTTACTCAGGCTGTGGCTAACTAAAGTTAGTCGTTTGAGATACAATATAACGCACTCAAAGGCAATATGTCACATAAATCAGTCATAAATCAGAATACACTCATCCATAGACACCGATTTATCACATTTTCAATAATATGCTTCGTTTAATTTGATATTAATCTTTGTATCTAATCTTTAGGTGAAAAAGAATCTTTAAATAAAGGACCAAGATTCGTATATGAATGGTGTCATAACAATTATAAACAACGCTCATACGATAGAATGTTAAATAAGGTTTTATAGCCCAAAGAATTGTAAAATATTTCCATTTGGGAAGATCGGCGTCAATTTCAATGAACATTTTATAACACAAATAGGAATAAAGTTAACACTTTCCATATTTTATGTCCATTTTATCTTTTTCGGTGGAATGTATTGGTACATTATTGTAATAGCTAAGTGAGCACTGTTGCTAGAAATATACATACAGTTCAGTGGCCACGTTAGGAAGGTTGATGGCTAATTATCTCAATACATTACAATTATTGATGTTACCAATGATAGTACTATTGTAAAACACAGTCTTTGTCGGAAACGAAAAGGGAATAAATACTCCCATGAGTACTATTCATTTCGTCAATTGGAAACCCGACTAGCGAACAATGCGATGCAGATGTTTCGCTCAGAATGTCTATTCTTGTGTCAGGATATAATCTTGCGGAATTCGGTCGATAGAGTGCTGCATTAGTATAGTATACATTATAACCTGGATAATTACTAAAACGTTGGAAAACAATTGGACAATAACTAGGACATGTTTCACCGGAAAAAAGATCGAAATGGAATATAATTATTTATTAATTATTCTTTCTAACCATAATTGTTGTTACTATAATATTACATCGTCTGAAATGCAATTCCTAACTCAAAAAAGGTCCAATCAACTATATTAATTTAAAGCGAGGAACTAATAGTATTACATAATCATATTGCTAAATACTTTGCCCATGAAGGTTGATAACAGCTATTCAATATACCTTTACTTGTATGCAAAGTATCAACAAGTGATTTACAATTTTATAATTAAGTATAAACAGCGTTTGGAAAACAAATCTGATCAAAGTATAACCTGGAAAATGCTTAAAGTCTGTAAGTGTTGCATCAATATTTTAATAGTAATATTAACATATGGTGTAAAACATTTGTTTAACGGAAGTTTGTGTGAATGTGATATTTAATTTAGTTCAAAACCACCTTTGTGCAAACCAAACTCGACCATGTCAGACCATGTCAGAGAGAAATTGCTGAAAACGATAGCAATGTAATTTGAAATAACTCAAATAAGATGCTTGGATGTGTTCTGATGTTACCGATATTAGAACATGTTTTAAGAATCGAACAATGAATTTGAGATTCTATTCATAAACAAATATTAAGATTCTGTCAATGTTTATATTGAAGTCGAAAATACAATCAACTGTGTATACACTTCAGCAGTGAATTAATTATTTGTATCTATCTTTCTATTTATCTATCTATCTATCTATCTATCTATCTATCTATCTATCTATCTATCTATCTATCTATCTATCTATCTATCTATCTGTCTGTCTATCAATCTATCGTTCTACCCCTCTCTCTCTCTCTCTCTCTCTCTCTCTCTCTCTTTTGTATATATATATATATATATATGTTAATTTAATTTGATTTTAATCTTTGTATCTAACCCTAAGTGAAAAATGTATCTTTAAGTCAAGGGCCAAGATTTTAATACGAATGGCTTCATGATAATTATAATCAACACTCATTCGATAGGATGTTATATATATATATAAATATATATATATATATATATATATATATATATATATATATATATATATATATATATTATATATATATATTATATACTTAAGGAAACATAATTATTCACGAGTGCAGTTGCTAAGCTGGAGTAATAAATACGTCCTCGAAATATTTGAATGATTAATGTTACTGATGACAGTTAATTTTGGCAGAAAATGAGTTTGGTCACAACCCAACACCCAACAATTGGTCCCCAGCTTATTGTAAATGATATCACTAGGCAGATCTGGAAGCGAACAATACAAAACCAGTGTTCTGTTTGTAATGTTAGTCAGTGTCTCCGTAAGTAAAACAGATGTGTTTCCTGATCAAAGGTTCCTTGTGGCAGGTGTGGTAATAAAATGAACCGGCCTGTAACTGGGACGGATTACTAGAAACGGATTGAACGACACCAATTTAATTCTGGATTAGTATTTACATAGTCGATACAATAAGACTTTTTTGTAGCGAATTTCAAAAGCATACATGTTTCAGTTCATTAACTATATTAAATGTAGTTTGGTGTACCAAATTTGTGATAAGACATATTTTACTAAACGTGAATTTGTTTGCGTAAAATAGAGAAACCATAAGCTTTAATAGTTAGTAGCTTTCAATTCCAAAAAGTGTATTCAATCAAGTCAAAGATTTCCATTAATAAAATATTGTCAAAAGAAAATTCATTCTATTAGATGGTCCACTAATGAGTAACATCACAGATAGCCCAAGCTACACTAATGAAGCATTCTTAATTTAGGACAATTGATCATCGGTCTTAGACTTCTTCAGAATTGTTATGCTATATATGAATCAAGCAATTCTTGTGAGCACTACACGTTTTCAAGAATGAACATGTCCATATAAACTCTCGTCACTAATTCATTCATCATCAAATCACTAATACTAAATCACTAACTCAGTAATTCACTAGCTCTAATTCAATAACTGACTAATATAATAACACATTAATTCACTAACTCAGTAACTGACTCACTAACTCGCTCACTCACTAACTCACCCACAAACTAACTTCATAAGTCACTATCTGACTCACTAACTGACTATCTAACTGATTGCTGATTGAATGATTATTCTATCACTTAAAGTACTTACGAACCATACGGGTGATTCCTTGGGCTAACTGGTAGCATGTTGGATCACAGATCACTACCACACTTCGCTTCATTACCTTTGGAGGTCGCTCGGCCCATTTAGCCTACCACGTGCACAAAAGTGGCCGTAAAAACATCATCACTTTCATCCTAAGAGCCATGCGTAAACTGTAATGCATTCTGCATATTTAATAAACATGTTTTTGTAGACTTTTAGTTAGGGTTATTAAAGGAAGTGTAAAGTCGTAGTATACTGTAGATACAATAATACATATTAATCATAACTCTGATTATATATACGTATTTCAGAACAGTTTTTGTCTACCAGTTAATGTATTATTTCATTGCTGAAACATATTAAGCTGATAATGTGAAGGTTTGAAAACCATAGCTGAGCAGATCTGAAAACGCTGAAGTTTTACCATATCCATAGATATGATATTATAAACAGTTGCAGTACAATTAAGGGATGTAGTAATGAGTTTGGTGAAAGAAAGATATTTATGGCGCCCGAATATGGTAGACGCAGCAGTGACACGTCCGAGAAATATGTTTTCTAAACTAAATATCTACCAGATGTAACACCAAGATTACCTACATCGTAGGATGTTATGATGGTATTTATTAAGGATGGGCAGTAGGGACAAAATTAGTCAGTTTGGTGCCCTTACTGGATGTACATACACTAATGGTATCTGATTTCTCGCAATTGAGTCTAAATTTATCGTTTGTCATCCAGCTAGAGATGTCACCGAGACATATGACCCTCTAATCAAACTAGTGTCAGCCACAGCATCAACATTTATTTATTTTAAGGAGCGATACATATTCGCACGTAAGTTAACTGTGCATCTAGCTATTAGCATGCCAGTCATCAATTTAATTTTTCATACACTTCAGCTGAGTGCTGAATATACTATCTGGAGGGAAGTCCAGACGAGAAACATATCTAGCTAATATAAAATATTTACTGATTATCTGTTTGGAGTACATATTACCATCTCACCTGATGTCATATTATTGAAATAACAGCGAAGGTAATTTATCCTCTTTGATTCTTTCCGGGCAACCGAGTTGTTCTCTTAGCCAACTAATTAAGCTTCCCTATTTCAACTTAGATAAATAATGACTTGATTATATTGTACTCGTCTGCTAGCAAACTATGTACCTTATATGGAATTGCGTGAAGTGTTTCAAGGTTAAACAACCAATGTTATAACCCGGAATTACCTCTGAAGAGCCAATATTGGTCGGCACCTTGAAATGAGATTCACGAAACTGTTACAGTTAATATTTAAAAAAAGGTAATATGTATATTACCTGAAATATCCAAGAAATACCTGCATTGCTAACAGATATTTCATACACATCACCTGAAATGTCAAGTAATATACATATTATCTTATTATACATATTAACTGTATTATATATACATATATATATATATATATATATATATATATATATATATATATATATATATATATATATATATATATATTCTGTTATGAAACGATTACATCTGTATAGAGATTCAATCAGTTTTCACAAAACCCAGGTAAACTATTCTTAGCTGAAGGTAAGGCACCTTGTAAATCGTATAACGTGTTCGCCTGTAAACAGCATTCCAATAATCTGTGGTTAGTTTGTTTTGATAGCAGACTAAGTGAAGGAAATAAACAGCACAAATGTTAAAATGCTGACTTCATGCAGTTATTTATTTTTTTCGTTTGGCGCATGATGATACCATCATTTACTGTTACGACTAAAACCTAACCGAAATAAATGCTCTACCCAAATTCAATATTATTATGTTTACACATTTGAGAATTTCAAGAAATGAGGTTTTAGCACTCAAGCATGAATAGTTTAGAATATTGTTTATACAGTGAAATCGACATATGTTACCTTGATCCTAACGTGTGACATCGCTGGTAATTTGGGCCCAGCTCAAGATGCAATCGTGCCCACTTTTATATCTCCTTCTAAACAAACTGTTGACTTTTACTCCCTCGAGTATTGTACATTATGGCTCTATAGAGGACAAAGGATTAAAACTCCTTGTCCGGCTAATCATATGAAATATTCTATGCTCTGCTACGCTAGCTAAAACAACCCGCTTTAAGTTCCAAATCGCCGCGGGTTCATAAATTTTAATGACTCCCATGACGGCCGTTGTATATTATTATGGTATGGCCAACTGCCACTTTTGAGCGGTACTAGATGTATACTCTGTGTGTATGTGAGTCTGTATATATATATATATATATATATATATATATATATATATATATATATATGTGTGTGTGTGTGTGTGTGTGTGTGTGTGTGTGTGTGTGTGTGTATATATATATGTGTCTGTGTGTGTGTGTGTGTGTGTGTGTGTGTGTGTGTGTGTGTGTGTGTGTGTGTGTGTGTGTGTGTGTGTGTGTGTGTGTGTGTGTGTGTGTGTGTGTGTGTGTGTTTTAGCTGTGTATAATAAGGCATAGGCACAGAGAATCTCGAACCGTGAATTCAAACTCTGGACGTTTCTTCAGGGGACTGAATCCAGAGTGGCGACTTTTCTTGCTGAGACATGTGTAATGTCTCACCAGTCCCTAAGCCGCCAAGCAAAACAAAAAGCGAATCACCTACAGCCGTGGAGTTTGGGAGTAGAACACTTAAACGGCGTGCCTCCAAAGACGCAAATAGTGCACGGAATATACAGCTCTAGATCAACTTTTCTTAGAACGCATGGACCTGGAAACATATTCTCCACGCACAGAAAAGGGAACATCTTAACCGCAGCATAATATGCCTTGTGATATTTGCTGGAGGGTCAAATACCTCATAAGCATATAAATCCAATAAATTCTATGACCTACTCGTCACTAACCCTTTATATCAAATATTACAAAATTGGTAAAAAGAAAACACGAACCTCAATCTCTTTAGTAACAATGAGAAGTCTAACACCGATGACTAATTGTCAGAAATTAAGAAAACTTGTTTATCACATCACCATGGGATCAATATTTTGTATTCATTAATGCGCCATCTTTATAGAACAAATTTATTTTAATGACATTTAATTAATGGGAATCTTGGACTAGATTCAATTCCAGTTTAGGAAATTAAAGTTAATAAACAGTAAATGTTATGGTTTCTAGATTTTATGCACACATATTTACGCTTAGATAAATACATCTTACCACAAGGTTAATACACAAAACTGCATTTAATATAGTCATTGAACTTAACATTAATTATATTCAATTTCGCTACAAACCAGCTATAGTGTATTTAGTACGTAAACACCAATCCATAATTATATTGAAGCCGAACAATCTGTTCCTAGTAATTGGTCCCCCATTTACTGACCCGGATCATTTTGTTGCCATACCTGCTACAAGGAAGATTTGACCAGAAAACACATTTGTTTTACATATGGAGACATCGACAGAATATTTGTTTGATATTATTCACTTCCATGTCTGCCAAGTGATGTGATTTATAAAAGACCAGGGACCAATTGTTGGGTGTTGGATGTTCTTCCAATATTCGCCATAGTCAGTAACATCAATCGTTCTAATATTTTGAGAACTTATTTAATACTCCAGCATACCTAATACACTCACAGAATAGTGATGCTTACTTAAGTATACATTATTATTATCAATTTACCAACAAAAAAAAACCCGGCGGCCGCACACAAAACACACACGCACACCAAAACACCCCAACACACACACACACATATATATATATATATATATATATATATATATATATATATATATATATATATATATATAAAAAATTTAAATGGATGGAAGGGTGGATGGTAATGGCAGGATGGATGGATGGATCAGAAAATAAAAAGGGATAGATAGATATATAGAGGATAATAGATAGAAAAAATAGATAAAACGGAAGTTGAAATGAGGGTGATAGACAGTAAAAAAAACAGTAAAAAAAGGTGAAAATTTTGGGAAATATAAAATTAATGTAATAGATAGATAGATAGATAGATAGATAGATAGATAAAAGATAGATAGAAAAAATAGATATATAGAAGATAGATAGATAGATAGATAGATAGATAGATAGATAGATAGATAGATAGATAGATAGATAGATAGATAGATAGATAGATAGATAGATAGATATATACATTTAATTTAATTGATGAAGTTTATAGACAACTGACTGTATTTTCAACTTAAATATTCACATTGACTGAAACTGAATATTTGTTTAAGAATGGAGCCGTAAACACTTCCTTGCATCTTATTTGTGTTATTTCAAATTGTATTGCTACTACCTCCAACAATTCTTCTCTGACATCTAATTGTATGTTAGTGATTCATTATCTTATATTGACTTTTGTGGTGGAATTGTCGACGATAAAGTGTGTAGTATATAATCTGAAACGTTATTGTATCCCTTATTTCATCCGATAACCATTTGAAAATTATCATTTTATTTGGTCTATGGTATGAACTAGGGTGCTTTTGAACAAAAAAAACAAAACATTTCACACGTCAGATAAACTGGTGTCAAAACAAAATTGATACAACAATAATACACTTTAAACTAGTTAACCAAAACATATACCAATGCTTATCCCTGTGCACTACCTCCATACAGTACCTACCTATACGAAAAAAGGATCAGCTCATCTTGAAATAACATAAACATTTTCAAAGGTTTAGTATGATTTATTTTCTTCGAAATACAGTTTACAATTAAATATAAACTTTGAACTCACTACCTGATACATGACATAATAGGCAAAGTTGTACGTGAATATCTGTCATCACCTTTTGTCGGCAGCGTATCCACTAACATCATTCTACAATACCATTAGTTCCTCGTTTTCAGTAAATACAGTTCAAGGGACACGTTAAAAGTTACGAATTGCATTGCAGACAGTGTAAAATTGTTGCTAGCCAGAATATGGTATGTAAACATAATTATAGTAATCAACAATAATGTATTAGCAATTCTATTCCACGGCAATATTGTTTTCGGTGAAACAACTCCTAGTTGGTACTTAGTGTATTTTCCAGCGTCTTAGTAATACTTTATCGTATTTCTCACTCATTATTAAATCGTAATCCATCCGACAGTAATGGCCAAATTAAGCATTTAGGAACACTTTAGCAAGTAGTATTTCTTGGGATATTCATTTGCCGCATAGTCGTTTTGAATTAAGCTGTTCAAGAAGCCTGCTATGTAAACTTAAGAATATTCCTCATGACTGGAATTTACTAAATGTATAATAAACAACAGTCAGCCTTTAGCAAGGTACAATCCAAACTAACATCATCTGAAGAATGTTACATGTGAATTTGAATGTTACAAAATAATTCAGCTGTTTAGATACATTTACCATCTTATTTCTTCTATATCTATTTGCCTTAAACTAATGAATCAGTGACTAGGGAAGTTCAAAAACACAATGCGAAATGCGATATATATATATATATATAGAGGGAGAGAGAGAGAGAGAGAGAGAGAGAGAGAGAGAGAGAGAGAGAGAGAGAGAGAGAGAGAGAGAGAGAGATAGATAGATAGATAGATAGATTAATTATTTTCTTTGACTTCAATTGATTTTGTCATCGGTGACTTAACTATTTTACATGAATAGCAATACAAAAGTTGGTGAAACGTAGTTAACTTGTGTGTATCCTTGATGTTTCATATCCTAGCAGTGTAGGCTTGCGATCATTAGAAGTGACCTGTTATCCACTAACTACAGATCGGAATTGTATAGTCCTTATAATGAGTGTTCTACTTAGCAACACCTGACGAAGCAAATAAGATGCAAATGTGTCCCAGGTGTCCCTCGGTAGACAATTTGCAAATCTTCACCTCTCTCTAACCGAAATCGAACATGAACTATCGAAACAGATTCCAGTGTAATAAGTGTAACAACTCCCTTGGTAACCATATCATAATACTAGGATATGATAAGGTGCCTCGAACACGAAGAACTGATGGATGTCTCTAAGATCTGAGTATAATTTTGAACGATATTTTATGTGTAGCTCATGTGAAGCAGAAAATACACTACTAATGGTAGTGAAGGAATACGTTTTCATTTCAGTAAAGTAATAAATACGTAAATGTTTCCTTTTCAACGAAACGTCTTTTGATTATCTATCTACGCAAGACGAGGCGATAAGAAGAATGCTTAAATCCCTTATCTGAATGATATCAAAGTGATATATACATGATATGAACGTAAGGCATAAGGCAATTTTCATTTGCGGCCACATATATTCTGGTGTTATTTTGATGAGGTTTTCTTATTTTATTTTAGTTCTTCGCATTTGGGTTTAATGGGATTAATTTCCACATGAACATTTTTTTACCTTTTTTTCCAATCTACAAAAAATATTCCCTAATTTATGAAGCGACTAAAGAATTATTCTTGATTAGAGATGTTTGTGTGTGTATTTGTTCGCTTTGTTGTTTGTTAATTTCTCTGTTTCTTTGTTTCTTTCTGTCTTTGTTTCCTTAGAGATATTGCTTCGGTAACTTATGTTTATGTATTTGTCTCTGATGACTATTTGGTTGGTTGGTTCATTGATTTGTTGGTTGGTTGGGTTAGCCATAGGTATATACCTAACTATTGAATCCAATTGCGTCATTTCTTAGTTATAGATAGCACAAGCTATAACATATTAGTTCTACATCGCCCTCAACAAAATGACCAAACGGATGTCATTTATCTTACATTTTCCTGGATATTTTCGGTTTATCAAAACAAATCTTTCCAAAATGTGGTCATCCTCGGAGCTTTTCAGATTGTACAGATGACAATGTTTGCCCAACAAGATGGTGCAATTAGTCAGTGCTCGAGACTTGTAGCCGAAGGGTCGCGGGTTCGAGGTTCCGGGATCCGCAATGCTGTGTACTGAGGACTGGTTGACTCATCCATGAAAATGAGAACCTGATAGGACGCGATGGCTATGTGTTTGATAAACGCTTTGCGCCTTTAATGGTAGCATACGTTGTATACTACCTTGGAGTTTGGATTTCTGGTAAGTGGAAACAGGTCTGAATCAGGAATAATAATACTGTACAACGCCTCAGAACAGAGGTACATGGTTCTAATGCTATATAAACATGCATTATTATTATTATTATTATTATTATTATTATTTTTATTATAATTATTAGTAGTAGTATTGTTATTATTATTATTATTAGTAGTAGTAGTATTAGTAGTAGTAGTAGTAGTAGTAGTAGTAGTATTGCTATCTCCATGCAGTAATTCATATCCATGATGTAATGATATGCAGTGATAACCAAAGTAACCATTCATTTAATATTTAATATGTCCATCCCAACTACTGTTTACAAACATTGCAAATAACATTACATTACTTGATATAAAGTTATAATATATAATATAATCGTATATTAAAATATAACTTTCCTTGTAGATTAATGGAGAAATATGTTTATTTATTTTTTACTCTTGAAATTATACCAATGTGACTTATTTTTTTCCACTCCAATTAATACAAGGTAAAACAAAGATGTCGAAAACCAAAACCAAAAGAACAGTCAAATAATCCTGATTCAAAAGGTTCACAAATACAGCTTTCACACAGGTTACTAATTTGTTCTTATAATGACAGGTTTTCCTTTCTAGAAACCGAATAGAATTTATGTTATTCCTTTGTTCATAATAAAGTTTGGTTGTAACGAAACTATTATTATATATATTATAGATATCAACAGGAACAGGTACTAATTGCCATGTTCCAGATCTTTGTACAGGTTAGGAACACATTTATTACAGTATATTATTTTATTAATTAAATGCGTAGATGGAAATAATTTATTTCCGACGAATTAGCACTGAAACTAACGTAGAAATAAAGCATAGAAGTTCATTTACGACGAATGTCTAAATGCAATATATATTAAACATGGTGTAAAGCAACAATAGATATAATGTTTGTTTGTTTTGTTGTTCGGGGGGATTCCCGAGGCTGTCGCTTATTCGGCACAGCCTCTATGTTGAGAAACGTCCTCCCCCACCACTCACAGGGGATGGAGCCGAAATACCATGATGGTGGTCACTGCCAGAGTGTTTTACGTCCTCAGGGGTTTTTAACGTCCCCCTTTATTTTAAATAATTCAGTGGACACGGCAGCGCCATTTAACCAATTGTAGTGAGCCGAGAAATTAATCCCTGGAAAAGTTTCGACCTCTTACTGGGTTCGAACCTGCGACCGTTGGCACCAAGTGCCGGTTGCTTAACCGCTAGGCCACCGGAGCTCACTAATATATATAATTAGATTTGATATTATTATATGGGAAAACGTCAGCAAAAATAGTAACGCATGAGTAATTATTTCATAGAATATTGTATTAGACATATTTTTTGCAAACTCAATCCTACATTATATTTGATTCTTATGTGGTGTTGTTAAACTGCTATTTCAAAATCACTACTATCAAGATACTCCATGATACGGTGCAGTCTTCGTATTGGATCCATTACAAGAAAATGTTAAATGAAGCTTGATTTTCTTGGTTTCGTCTGTCGTCTAAATCTCCTTCAACACAGTCATCTTGTTAGTTAATTGTCATATAAATAATAGTTTTAAAACCGGTTTCGACCTCTTGCGGGGTTCGAATCTGCGACCGTTGGCCGGTAGTGAATGACACCACACTAAGTACCAACTAAATAATTAACAATGACGAATAACGTCAACGTCAGTCAGATATTTGAGATTATTTGTTATCATCAATTAAGGACACGAAATATACCAGGAGGAACTCTAGATAATAAGCAGCCAATGTTACCTTTGATTTATTGGAATACTTCAAGGTTAACGGGTTCATTAAAATCAATGAACAAAGAAGGCTTCTTATACTGGTTGGTTATGGCAACATTATTCATGATACCAGAAACTACAAGAACATTGTTTAAAACTCTTTTCGGATCAGAGAATCTATAAAAATGGACATTCTATTTAAGCGTTCGATTTATTAATGTATAATATTTGTATTTACGGTGTTTTATTGGTTCTATTGGATATATGAGTTAGAGGGGAAGAGAGTACACACAAACACACACACACACACATATATATATATATATATATATATATATATATATATATATATATATATACGCACACACACGCTTAGACACACATATACATACAAGCATACATACAACACACACACACACACACTCACATATATATATATATATATATATATATATATATATATATATATATATATATATATATATATATATATATATATATATATATATATATATATATATATATATATATATATATATATGGATATGTATATATGGTTAAATTTTTCTTATATATTATCAATAGTCTTTACTCAGCTTTGACTTAAATTGTTTGATAGGTGATATTAATTGACAAGGGTCAGTTAGAACACGTGTGTACATAATACTTTTTCTTCCAATCAGAAATCCTATTAATAAAAAATGCAACTCTGTTTTTGCCAGTAAAAGCCATATTTAACATTCCTGTAATGTGGACTAAATGGAATCACAATAATCCTGATTTTACTTAACGTAACGATCAAAAAGGTAAACTGGAGGGATTTTTTTTTCTCTAACTATGGTAACACTGTGAAATGCTCAAACAAATATTGCAGAAACTGCCATCAAGATTAAATAGTCAAATCACATGAACAGTGGTAGTGATAGTGTGTTTATTATTATTTAAAAAATATAATTACATTTTCTCATCTGCTGACCTGATCCTATTTTTGAACTTTCGAATGTGTTTAACATGCGTCCACCCAACAAACACCTCTTGCGTCGGACAGTGATCTGACACCTACATGTTTTATTATTTATTTTTAGGGTGCCAATGGGAAGATAGCTCAGGCTATATTGATCCTTCAATTTCCTTTTTTTTTGTTGACCTTAAGAAAGCTTTTCACATATGTTATATATTAATATTGAAAATAAACTTCACTTCAATAAGAAGAGTAGTGTAAATATTTTCCAAATATTATCAAGTAAATGATTAATTCCTTCTCAACATGAACTATGTTTCTCATCTACTAAGGAACAAAATTGGCGGATACTCTTTGAATTTGTATTGATAAATGCGTTTCGAGGAATAGACTAGTTTGTTTCCTGTTACTCTTATTTCTCTGTAATAAAGTTTCTTAGTTTGTACGTTTAATGGCCATTACTCTATTTGATATCAGAAAGAAGGATATATATTGTACTACATTTCGTTTGATAAAGAGCAGGAGTTAATGGCCCCACTCATATAAATGGCAATATATTATACTTAATGATCAGTCCTGAGGATACACATTTCGTTCGTATTATGATTTGTACTGTCATGACATCTGATCATTCAATTATGGACGCATGAGTAAACGGATGCTGACTACGACCTGGGGTGGTAAATCCTAAACGTGATATAGTTGTCATTACACAACCACATCGAGAAAGTCTGGAATCTGACCCTGTGTTATCACAATATTCCAAATTGGATAACATGGTAAAGTAATCTAAAGAAAATCTGACAAAATAACTGATGAAAATACAAGAAGGAGACATGAACAGTACTCGCTTATTTATTTACAATTAATCTTTCAATTAACGATTTCCGATTTGTTTAGAGAATGGGTTCTTCATATCAAACATACTTCATTACATAAAAGCAAAGATCACGACATCATTAGAATTAAAATGTTTAAAGCTAATCTTAGATTCACAGAATGCATGATTTAAGCAAGAATATATTTCGTTGTTTGGAAGTATACATTCAAGAAATACGTTTATCAGCAGTACAGAGAGGTTTTATTTATTACCCATAAACCACTTGGTCATAATTCAGATGTTGAATTGTTCCTATACGTATCGTTACTAATCATTATAGAAGGCAAGATGTCTACCACAAGTTGACACGATTTAGCATTAGTCATATATATTTTTGGTCTCTTGAAACGCTCAGTAACAATGACATTGATAAATTATGGTCTTCCCCAGATAATTCGTTCTTACACTCATAATTCTTTCAACACTAACAATTATATTCCATTAGGTATGTAAAAGTTGTGCTTGATATCAGAAAATATATATATATATATATATATATATATATATATATATATATATATATATATATATATATATATATATATATATATATATTATATATATATATATTGTAAACTTATCAATCTTTGAATGATTCTGCTATGCAGAACATTAGTCATCACGATAAATTATTTCATTTACGTGTTATCAGTCTAATTTACTGAATCCATGTACTGGGTATTTGTCTTACAACCGTCTCTTTCTACGTTGTAACCTATAAAAGTGTGGTTTACCTGAAGAAACAAAATTCATTGTTACATCAATGCTTGATATACCTTGCTGGTATTTCATTATTTTCATATTGTTAACTTATAGTGGGCTTGATTTCTATACCAATCTTTATAATCTATCATTATGTAATACTAAATAAACTTAGTTGGTTATCATAATCGCCAAATATATTTACACATTAACCAGTGTTGCCAATGCTGGACATATTATTCAAATCGCACATCGATTTCTTCAATTAGCTTAAATGCATTTAAAGAATGGTTAATTAGAGGCTCAAATGTAAATACTAATGATGATCAGGTAGATATTCCCTTATTCTCACATGTTTGCCATCTCTCAACCATCTCCTCACCAACTATCGAATTACCATACAATCACACGGCTATCTTTAGATGAAGCTGATACAAATGAATTGTTTATCAGAGAAACAGAAGACACCATTCCACATTTTAATGAGAATTAATAAAGATGCTCCATTCAGTTTTCTTATGCTTCATAACTCTATCATGTGGTTATATTAACATAATCAATCTGTGAACATACACCCACGCACACACACACACACGCACACACATACATACATACAGTACGATATATATATATATATATATATATAAAAAATATATATATATATATATATATATATATATATATATATATATATATATTTAAATGTTAAGGTAGCACTTTGTTAAGATTCTAATAGATACCATACGTTAGGAGTAATTATCCTGTTTCCGTGTGAAGGAAATAAATATATATCACATGTAAGAATAAAACTGATCATGTAACCAAGCCAAACAATGGACCAGTTAGTAAATTAACCTTGTTGAGCGCAGATAGGCTTAAGGCTCCATATTGAAACAATTGAAATTATCTTAACACAAAGTAGTACATGGCGATTAAAGTCACTTCATAATGATGCAGTAGAATTGGAATATATCACTGAACATATTAATCATCATTAGAATTCAGATTAATGATCTTCCGTTACAAGAAGTGTTGAATCGGAAGGTTTTGAATGTTGAATTCAACTCAAATCAAAATAAATGCTGATGTAATATTACTGACGATGCGACTTCTGTAGAGTTCACCTTTTTAATATCATTCATAATTATATTACTTTATACAGATTAAATAGCCTTTTAAAGCTTGGATTAAACTAATGTATTACATTACATCGACGAAAGTAGCTTCGGTTCATACACTTTGAAGCAATATTATCAACAAAAATGCAGTAATTTCCCACTTATTGTACATTAACGCCTTGGCCATAATTCAGGTATTTGTTATTGTTGCCAGGTGCATCGTAAATAATCATTATAGAAGACAACCTATTCAGTAAACGTTGACAACGGGTAACATTTATCACCTTTATGTATGGTCTGACTTTGCTATTTCCTTAACAATGTCATAGATGAATAATGATCTCCCCAAAGGGTATTCCCTCCTAGTCGTAAAATTATTTCAAAACTGCAAACGATATAATATTCCTTGTTTATTTGCTACTTCTGTTTATATTGTTACGACACGAATTATCGCTTAATAACTTGAATCAACACAAAATATATCTTGTCGTCCTGATGCCGATAATAATAATTAATAATAATAATAATAATAATAATAATAATAATAATAATAATAATAACAATAATAATAATTAAATTCAATACCGCCAATATCTTGGAAGATAATCCATTTCTAAAGCACACCTAGTACAGGTGTTAAGCAATATCCTAGTCAAGGTACTATGCAAAATTAGTGAACAAATGATCGAATGCACTGAAAACATAGGACGCATAGGCAAATCTGAAAGGATGGGTTTCCGATGATGATGTAAAGAGATTGTGCTATTTAGGAAGTAAATTCCAAAGGGTACACACAGCATCTGAAGATGCACAAGTGCCAGTATGAGTTTTATCACTGGGAACAGATAACAAGTGAAACGCATATAAACTGAGAATTCGAGGATTGGGTGTCATAAAAAGTATTATAAAGCATTGAAAATAGATAAGAAGGTTCTCTTGAAGAACGTATTTGATAGGAAATGGTAGAGTTTGAAAATGATGCGAGATTGAACAGGTAACCAATAAAGAAATGTGAGGAGTGGCACATATTGTGAAAACAGGAGAGATCGTCTGACAACTATAGCTGAGCAGTTATCAATACACTGAGGTTTTATGATATCCATAGATATGATGTTATAAATCGATGCAGTAAAATGAAGCTTACTGGTAAAAAGTCCTGTAGCAATGGAATTGCCGAAAGAAAGGGAAATACAGCGCCGAATACAGCGGAGGTTGCGAATATGGTAGAAGCAGCAATGACATACCAGAGAAATATATTTTCTAAAATAAACATCTCTACCAGATGTAACACCAAGATTACCCACAGAGTAAGATATTATGATGATCTTATTAAAGACCGGCAGTAGGGAAGAAATGAATATGTTTGCTGCGTTGTCTTGATGTACATATACTAATGGTATCTGATTTGTCTCTATTTAGTCAAGTCTATTGCATGTCATCCAGCTTGAGATATCACTGAGGCAGATGACCCTCTAATCAATCATACTAGTGTCAGCTACCGACAACTAATCAAAACATCAACACTTTTATTTATGTTAAGGGACAAAACACATTCACACATTAAGTGTGCATCCAGCTTTTAACATGCTAGTCACCAAGCTAATTTTTGATATATTTCAGCTGAGTGCTGAAAATACAATATGGAGGGAAGTCCAGACGAGAAACATATCTAGCTAATATAAAATATTTACTGATTATCTGTTTGGAGTACACATTACCATCTCACCTGGTGTCATGTTACTGAAATAACAGCTTAGGTAATTTATCCTCTTGGATTCTTTCCCGGCAACCGAGTTGTTCTCCTAGCCAACTAATTAAGCTTCCCTATTTCAACTTAGATAAATGATGACTTGATTACATTGCCCTCGTCTACTAGCCAAATATGCAAATTATTTATATTACCTGATTATACAGAATAATTGTATTATATATATATATATATATATATATATATATATATATATATATATATATATATATATATATATATATATATATAGTTAGAACTCGCTAAACGAGAATGTCGGAATATCGAGTCCGTGACATACCGATAGTTTCTGTCACACATTTTTAAATTATAAAGATATACCTCCGTATTTAAACTTAATATTCAATAACTATAGGCAAGATACGGAATGACATTGAAACCATTGATCATTTTCATGTTTGTTAATTACAGATACTATGAAGAAATAATCGTGTCACTTTGTCCATCATATTAACTCATGATCTGTTCATTGGAAAATGACGCATTTGTGCTTTTAATTAACCATGAATGATCATGATTAGCTATTAGATAGCCACCGGCAATTGAAGCATCGTGTATAGGTGTGTATGGTCAATGGTGATTATAATTGGTTACGATATAACAATTATCGCGGATGTACAGGTTAATGAACCATTACTGACAACATGTTGGCGTGTCTTGCATGACTGAGCCAGTGGAAATATTTGGCAACATTTTCGTGTTGTCGGATTATCGAGATCAATTTACAATGAGACGTCACATTCTGTTGGCAAAATAGTCTAGTCTAGTACCGCTGAAACGTGGCCGTTGGCATTTTATAACAGCGTGCCAAGGCCATCATGGGAGTCATTAAACTTAATGTATCCGTGGCGATTTCGGAAGTTAAAGGGGCTTGTTTTAGCTAGCGTAGCAGAGCATAGAATATTTCATATGATTAGCCGTACAAGGAGTTTTATTCCTTTGTCCTCTGTACAACCATAACATACAATACTCGAGGGAGTAACTGCTAGCATTTTGGTTGAAAGGATATATAAAAGTTGACACGATTGCCTCTTGTGCTGGTGACAAATGACCAGCGATCTCATTGGGCTCATTTCTCGTTAAATAGTCTGTTTACCGCAGATGCTTAGAGTGTTTGAAGTACCTTAACAGACTTGCTCTAGAGGATCGATGCTTGATACTGGTTATTTATATTACTTGTCGGTAATTATATAGGCACTAATGAGGAATTGCTAAAGGTAAATGTACTTAACTAAATAAGAGTTACTGCCACGCACCAGTTTAAACACACCATAACTTCATTATATATATATATATATATATATATATATATATATATATATATATATATATATATATATATATATATATATATCGCATTTTCATTAAGTTTTTGAACTTCTTTAGTTACTGATTCATACGTTTATTGCAAACCGACATAGAAGAAATAAGAGGGGAAATATATTTAAACAGCTGAATTATTTTAAGACATTTACTCCAGGCTTTATATCATGTGAGCTGTCCACCTTTGTCTATGCATGCTAAAGGCTGTCTGTATTTTATTATGAAATTAGTACGTTACAATCATTAGGTATATCCTTAAGTTTACATGTCATGCTTCTTGAATAGCCTAATTCATAACAACTATGCTGCAATTGAATATCCCAAGAAATACTACTTCCGAGAAGTGCTCCCAAATACTTCAGTTGACCATTTCTTTCAGATAGATTATAATTTAATAACGAGTTCGATGTACGATAGAGTATGGTAGGTCCGTGCTGTAATATACGGATTAATGCCCGAACATCGACTCTTTAGACACATACAATTATCAAATGAAACGCCCCTTAGACACATAAAAGGCACTCACAGGTAATATTTCACATAAATCTATCATAAATCAGACTTCACGAATCTATATGCAGTGCTATTTAAAATGTTCAATAATATGCGTTGTTTAATTTGATATTAACCTTTGTATATAATCTCAGGTGAAAATGTACCTTTAAGTCAAGGCCAAACATCTTAAATGAATTGTCTCCTTATAAATATAATCAGCACTCATACGATAGAATATAAAGTGAGCTCCGGTGGCCTAGCGGTTAAGCACCCGGCACTTGGTGCCAACGGTCGCAGGTTCGAACCCCGTAAGAGGTCGAAACCTTTCCAGGGATTAATTTCTCGGCTCACTACATCGTGGGTGGCTGACCACGTTAAATGGCGCTGCCGTCTCCACTGAATTATTTAAAATAAAGTGGGACGTTAAAAAACCCCTGAGGGCGTAAAACACTCTGGCAGTGACCACCCTCATAGTATTTCGGCTCCATCTTTCCGTACTGCTCCCCTGTGAGTGGTGGGGGAGGGAATTTCTCAACCACTCGAACATAGAGGCTGTGCTGATTAAGCCACAGCCTGGGGATTCTCCCCGAACAACAAAACCAACCCCGATAGAATATTACATAATGTTGTAATGTTCAAAATAAGGTAACATATTTCCATTTGGGAAGTTCGATGTCATTTTCATGAACATATTATAGCACAAGAATCAATAAAGTTAATACTTTCCACATTTTACGTGCATTTTATCTTTCTAGCTGTTTAGTGGTGCATTATTGTAATAGCTAAATGAACATGGTTACCAGAAATATGCATACAGTTCAGTGACTACTTTAGGCTGGGTGATGGCTAATTACCTCAATACATTACAATGATTGATGTTACCAATGATAGTATTATTGTAAAACACAGTGTATGTCGGAAACGAAAAGGAAATAATTGTTCCCATGAGTACCATTCATTTCTTCATTTGGGAGACCGACTAGGGAACAATACGATGTAGATGGTTCACTCACAGTGTCTATTATTGTGTCTTGTTATTACTTAACTTAATTCAGTTGAACTAGGAGTTGTTTCACCGAAAACAATATTGCCGTGGAATAGAATTGCTAATACATTATTGTTGATTACTATAATTATGTTTACATACCATATTCTGGCTAGCAACAATTTTACATCGTCTGCAATGCAATTCGTAACTTTAAGTGTGTCCCTTAAACCGTATGAATTGAAAACCAGGAACTAGTAGTATTGTAGAACCACTTTAATTGATATGTTGCCTACAAAAGGGGGTATCAGCTATTCACGTATAAATTTACCTATTATGGCATGTATCAACTAGTGAGTTTAATATTTAATTATAAGCAATAATTTGAAAACTAAAATAATCACATGTTATTTCAACATGCGCTTATCGTTTTAAAAAGGTAGGTGGTGCACAGGGATAATCATTGGTCTATTTTGAGATTAACTAGTTCAATGTGTATTAGTTTTGGATCAATATTGTAATAATAATGATATTATATTTTGCAAATTATATGAAATGTGAAATTTGTTTGTACAAAGGTACCTTTGTGCACACCATATGCCAAATAAGGTAATAAATATCAAATGGTTATCAGATGAAATAAGTGATGCAATAACGTTTAATACTACAATACCCAACCTTAAAGGATAAGCACCACCTTTTATCGACCATTGCACAATATAAGTCGTGATAAGATTTTGAATTACTAACACAAACTTTTATGTCACAGAGAACATTTCCATTAATAAAGCTACATTAATCTAGTTCCTGTGCTAGGTTTACATAACTATAATACATCGATGCAAATAGAATATGCACGGAACCTAGAAACAAGGTAGCTTAATATATTATTCCAAAATGAACATACATGCATTCAGTGAGCGAGTGAGCAAGTGAGTGAATGAGTGACTGCGTGAGTAGGTATGTGTTTGAGTGATTTAGTGAGTCAGTTGGTCGGTCAGTCAGAAGGTCTGGTATGTCTGTCGATCGGTGAGTCGGGCGCTCGGTCAGTCAGTCATTCAGTCGGCCAGTCAGTGGAAATGTATATATGAACCAGTGAACATGTAATCCGTGTGTCAGTGAATGAGTGAGTTATTCAGTAACTTTGTGAGTCAGTAGGTCAGCCGATCGGTCAGTTGGTCGGTCGGTCGGTTGGTGGGTCAGTGAGTGGACATATATAAATGAATCAATGGAAGCATATATTCCTGAAAATTAATATATATATATATATATATATATATATATATATATATATATATATATATATATATATATATATATATATATATATATATAAGTAAAATGATAAGTCTAACACCGATGACAAATTGTCCGTTATTAGTATGTGATTAATATTATTGTACTCATTAATGCACCATCTAATAGAACACATATATTTTAACGAAATTTAAGTAAAGGGAATCTTGGACTAGATGCAATTCCAGTTTTTGAAATTAAAGTAGTCAATGTTATGGTTTCTAGATCTCACACTTATTTACCTTTAGATAAATACATCTTACAACAAAGTTAACACACCAAACTATATTTAATATAGTCATTGAACTTCAAAATGTAATGATATCCAATATCGCTACAACCCAGCTATAGTGTATGGAGTACGTAAACACCAATCCAGAATTAAATTGATAGCGTCCAACCTGTGGCGAGTAATACCTACCAGTTATTGATCATTTTGTTACCACACCTGCTACAAGGAAGCTTTGACCAAGAAACACATTTGTTTTACTTACGGAGACATCGACAGAACATTTGAGGGGATTTACAATGAACCGGGGACCAATTATTGGGTGTTGGGTTGTCACAAAACCCATTTTCTTCCAATATTAGCTATCATCAGTAATATCAGTCATTCTAATATTTCGAGAACTTCTTTAATGATCCAAAATACCAAATACATTCTGTGAATAGTGATGCTTACTTAAGTATACATTATTATTATTAATTATACAAAGGACAAATAGAATACACTGGTTTGGCCGAAATATAATATTATATATATATATGTGTGTGTGTATATATATATATATATATATATATATATATATATATATATATATATATATATATATATATATATATATATATATAATGACCAAAATGGCAGCACTTAAATGAGGTAGACGCATATGGTCTGTAATTTATAGCTTTCCCACGAGAGACTAATACTAAATAAATTTCGAATTTACAATATATGTCATATTCGGTGCAGGAAACAACTCTTCTCACTAGAGTGTCACGGCCGGATTCGAACCTTGATCTCCCTCATAGCTTGACTAAAGCCATGGAAAAATGGTGCCGCACTCTACCCTTGAGACCATAGAAGGGCTTATATATATATATATATATATATATAATATTATATATATATATATATATCATGGATAGATATATAGATAGATTGATTGATTGATTGATTGATATATAGATAGATAGATAGATAGATAGATAGATAGATATATAGATAGATAGATAGATAGATAGATAGATAGATAGATGGATAGATAGATAGAAATAGATAAATAGACAGAAATAGATATATATATATATATATATATATATATATATATAATTCACCGCTGAAGTTTATACGCAATTCATTCTATTTTTGCCTTTAATATAAACATTTACGGAAACTGAATATTTGTTTAAGAATACATGGGGAAAATTCCCTGATCGCTCTTTACTCAAAATATGTTCTAATATCGGTAAAATTCCAACACTTCCGTGCATCTTATTTAGGTTATTTCAAATTGCATTTCTACCACTTTAAACAATTTTTTTCTCTGACATATAATTGTATGTAAGTGATTCATTATCTTATCTTGACAAATGTCGTGCAATTGTCGAGGATAAAGTGTGCCTATGGTATACACAAGGATGCCTTTGAACAAACAAATTTGACATTTCATGCAAACTGCCGTCAAAACAACATTTTGCACCATATTATATCATTATTATTACAATATTGATACAACACTAATACACTTTAAACGAGTTAACCAAAAAATATACTAATGCTTCTCCCTGTACACTACCTCCATACAGTACTTACCTTTTTTAGACAATAAGCTCATCTTGAAATAACAAAAAAATTTAAGTTGAGGAATGTTTATTTTTTGTTTTCCGAATACTGTTTATAATTAAATATAAAATTTGAAATCATTAGTTGACATATGGCATAATAGATAAAGTTATATGTGAATAGATGTCGTCACCTTCTGTAGGCAACATATCCTCTAATATGATTCTACAATACAATTAGTTCCTCGCTTTCAATTAATACAGTTTAAGGGACACATCTAATGTTACGAATTGCATTGCAGACGATGTAAAAGCTTTGCTAGCCAGCATATGGTATGTAAAAATAATTATGGTAGCAACAATAATTTATAAACAATTCTATTCCACGGCAATATTGTTTTCGGTGAAACAACTCCTAGTTGGTGCTTAATCCCTTTTCCAACATCTTAGTAATTATCTGGGCCATGATGGGTACTATGCTAATGCAGCACTCGTTCCACTGAACACAGGATCGTTGTATTCTGACACAAGAATAGACATTGTGAGTTAAACATCTGCATCGCATTGTTCGCTAGTCGGTCTTCCGAACGACGAAATGAATAGTACTCGTGGGTGCATTTATTCCATTTTCGTTTCCGACAAACACTGTGTTTTACAATAGTACTATCATTGGTAACATCAATCATTGTAATGTATTGAGATAATTAGCCATCACCCGGTCTAGCATGGTCACTGAACTTTATGTATATTTGTAGCAACTACGCTCACTAAGCCATTACAATAATGCACCACTAAACTCCACCTAAAAAGATAAAATGCACATAAAATGTGGAAAGTGTTAACTTTATTGCTATTCGTGTCATAAAATGTTCATGAAAATGACACCGAGCTTTCCAAATGGAAATATTTTACATTGTTTTGAGCATTAAAAGGTTATTTAACATTCTATCGTATGAGCGTTGATTATAATTATCGTGGGGCTATTTGTATAAGAATCTCGACCTTCGACGTAAAGATACATTTTAACCTAAGGGTAGATATAAAGATTAAAATCAAATTAAACGATGGATATTACTGAAACCTTTAAATAACGGTGCTTATAGATGAGTGAAGTCTGATGTATGATTGATGTTTGTGACGTATTACCTGTGCGTGCCTTTATGTGTCCCAGAGATTATAGCAAATACTTACCATACTCTATCGGAGATCGATTTCGTAATTAAATTATAATCTATCTGAAAGTAATGGTCAACTGAAATATTTGTGAGCACTTCTCGCAATTAATATTTCTTGGGGTATTTAATTGCAGCATAGTTGTTATGAATAAGGCTATTCAAGAAGCCTGCTATCTAAACTTAAGGATATACCTAATGACAGGAACTTACTGATTTTATAATAAACCACAATCAGCCTTTAGCATGCATAGGTAAAGGTAGAAAGCTCGTATCATATAAATACGAGAGTGAATGTTTTAAAATAAATCAACTGTTTTGATACATTTACCTTCTTAATTCTTCTTTATCTGTTCTGATTAAACTAATGAATCAGTGACTAAAGAAGTTCAAAAACAAAATGGGAAATGTGAAACAAAAAAAAGATGCAATTGTGTCCCAGGTGTTGCTGGATAGCCATTCGCAAACTCCTCACCATTCGTTAATTGAAATCGTATATTAACTATCAAAACAGATTCCAGTTTAATAAGTTTAACATCTCCCTCGGTAACCACATCAGAATAATACGATATGATAAAGTGTCTAGACCAGGAAGGACTGATGTCTTTCTCAAGGATCGAAATAGGATCTTTAACCATATTTTATGCGTAGTTCACGTGAAACACAAAATATACTATTAATCATGTTAAAGGAATGTGTTTTTATTTCAATAAAGTAATAAGTACTTAAATGCTATTTTTCAATGTGTTTTATTATCGATCTGCGCAAGACGTGACGACAAGAAGAATTTTTGGATCTCTTTTACTAATCACCTACTGTAGCATATTACTACTAAACCTACCTCATCAACATATAATCACATCTTGTTGATATCAAGGAAGGACATAAGGCAATTGTCTTTTGCTGTCACATATATCCTGGCGTTATTTTGATGAGGTTTTCGTATATCATTTTAATTCTTCACAGTTGAGTTGACATGAAATTTTGTCTTAAGTTGATGAAATACTTTCCCACCTGAATACTAGCTTCAACTTTATAGAAATAATTCCTTAATTTGTGAAGCTACCGGAAATTTGCTCCTGATTATATATATTTGTGTGGGAGGGTGTGCGCGAGTGCGTGTATGTTGTGTGTGTGTGGAGGGGCATTGGATTGTGTGTGTGTTTATTAGTTTGACTTTCTTATGTTCTGCTAGTTCACTTTTCCTATTTATTTGCTTGTTTGTTAGTTCATTTGTTTCTTTGTATCGTTCTTTCTGTCTTAGGGGACATGACATCATGTATTTTGAGACAAATAGGATTATGGATGGAAGCTGTTACCGGAAAAATGCATATGATTTATCTCAACCCACTGCACCGGTTGAAACTTCATTACTCTCAAAAGAGTTGACAGCACGTGACTACAGCGGAGTGAGTGTTCCTTGAAAAGTGCTGCAATTATAATCAATCTATTTCATATTTATGCGGATAATATCCGTAATTGATCAAGCTGATACATACGCATGATATAGGTCTCAACAAGACCAATATGGTACACTACTAGCAATGCTAGACAAGCTACAATCTATTGATGACAATGTTGCTGACATAAGTGTGAAAGTTTTGAACGTAGAAGAATCAATGGCTACCCTTGGCAATGAGTGGATGTATATTTACTGAAAGTCATGCCTCGACTCAGACTTCAATCACAAACGATATATCCGATATTCGGAAGGAACTACGTGAACTACAGGAAGAAAACAAGGTCTTTCCTGGTGTCAAGAAATCCCTTCGCGATCAACTTAATAGACTGGAATCGCATACCAGACGGCATAATCTTACATTCAAAGATATTCCTTATCATCGATGATACCATAGAATTATCCCATAAAATGGCAGCTATCTTCAAGTTTATGAAAATAAAGGACAGCGACCAAATCATAATAGATGAAGTTCACAGGCTAAAATATCATGACAAATCCAAGCCTAACCCTGTCAATGTGTGATTCATGAAGCGGTCAGACAGGAATAAGGTTTGGGAAGCCAGGCGCCACACTCCCAAACCATATATTGCCAACGAAGACCTCCCTGAAGACTCCAAAAAAAGCACGTGGCCGACTTATTCCTGTCATGAAAGCCGCAAAGTCTGCCGGCTTGAAGTCCACCTTGATAATGGATAAAGTAAAAGTAGAACGCATATTTTACAGCACTGACCAACTAGGATGAGTTGCCTGACAAATGAATCCTATCAATCAACTGTCAGAAACAAAACGACAAAGTCATCTGCTTCTTTGGTACATATATTCATATATACATCTAGCTACCCATCTGATTAACACTGGTGCACGTGATGATCCTGAGGCTACCACTAATACATTCTGGGGGACAGGTATGTCACTCCAGAACACAAGTATTTTAAATAGTTCTATGTGGAGAGGAAAGAATGTGATGGGATCAGTTCTGATGGCTGTTAGAGCTGAATTATTTACAAAGAAATAAATCATTCATTGTGATTCATGTTACATTTATATGCTTGTATCATAATTTCTTTCTGTGTAACATATTTAACCTTACCACTTGTTATACTTAAATCTATATTGATGCTCACCAACTGTCGTTGGCTTGAATATGGGCTGTCATCACAATTTATGTTGGCCAACATGTCTCTCAATCTAAATGAGTAAGCCAATTCTGCAAAACATGGGTTGCTCTGTCTTTAGATTTAATCTATTATATCGCACTGTATGATCACGTGGCGGTCATGATCAGATTATATACATATTTACTGTCATGATATCATTAATAGTTATGCTTAATTCCTGTGTACTATCTTAATATTGAGTTATATTTCAGGTCTTATTTCTATTCATATTATCACTGTGTTATGCTCAATTCGTGTGTGCTATCATCATGCTGTATTACTATGCTCAGTTCCTGTGTGTTGTCATGTATTATCATGATGTTGTATTATTATGCTTAGTTCCTATGTGTTACCATGTGTTATCAGAATGCTGTATTATTATGCTCGGTTCATGTGTACTGTCATAATCTCATTTTTATAAGCTCAATCCTCAATTGGTTTTATGATGTTGCACTGTGCTCACAATAACAATAACAATAATGTATATTTAATAAAGCGCCCTTACTAGCAGGAGCCATTCAAAGGCGCTGTACAAATAATATGTAATATAATAATACCCCAAATAATGTACCTCCATTCATCTGTACATAATTAAATCAATACATGGTTGAATTTAAGCATACAAAAAAGTACACATCTATACAGCCCTGTGCACATCTATGTGCTCAGTGCATATGCGATGCCATGCTACTAATATATTATCCTTAGTATCAAGCTTATTTCATGATATGTATACTATCAACTTATTAATAATTATATCATGCTCTGTTCACATGTAATATCATATTTGTCAAAGTTCACTTGTACTTTCATGATGTTATGTCATATTCAGCTCATTTGTACTATCATGTTCTCAATATTGTGATATGTTCAGTTTAGTTGTGCTGGTCTTCATGGTTAATTTTTAATTTCATGTGTTCTATCATCAAGCTCATGTAAATCGGCTTACGTGCATTTAGGTGATTAAATTATGATTTATATAAATATGTTCCCTAATGATTTTCACCATGGTATAAACAATAATATGATTACCCACCCTCAATTTCTCCAACAAGTACATCTTGATCCCTTTCTTACTCAGTGACCTGACACCACTATCAAAGTTATCTATCCATAACGTACTATTATGTAAAGTATCTCACTTATATATATATATATATATATATATATATATATATAATCAGTCAACACTGCATGTGTGCCTAGATTGTTTGGATAATGTTTTCCTGTTCATATAATTACTCTATCCATATGAACTATTTTACATTCATTATTCACCACTAGTCAGCTGCTTGATAAATCCCACGTGCTCGCCTGTTGTTGTGATGCAGGTCATTGTTTTGTCTATGGGCTATTGTTTGTACACGGCCACGGTTCACTGCCCGTTGGTCGACGGCTCATTTTCATCTAGTCTCGCCGCAACCAATTTTGTGTATTCATAATGCACTCAATGTCTGCTTGTTTCATGTTACTCTTGATAAACTTGCTTGATCTTTATTCTACATCCATAAACGGAGCCTCAAATGAACACTCCATTCGTCATTAATTTGCTATGTACTTTTCTAGCTACCCCCCCTGTGTATATATTTACGTTTGCTGTGTATTTTTGCTTTACTTTGAATTGTAATTTATATGTTTGTCTCGTCACTCATCTGTTCATCACTCATTACGTGTGAGGTTTTCGTGAGTATCTAAGCGTTGAAGGGAAGTGATGATTCTATCCCTTTTCTCTTATCACGTGATGGGTGAGGTGTCTCTTGATGACACCAGGACAGATAAAATGTATGATTTAATATCTCTATATCAGCATACCGAAAACGTAATAACCGATAATGACTGTCCGTTCCAATACTCGCCGCAAACTTGTAACTACTACGACCCTAATGAATTCAAATTAATGATAGATACCAACTCACTGCATGAAAATGTAACTTCCTACTTCCACTTAAATTGTAGAGGACTTTCCTCCAACTGGGACCCATTTCAATCATTATTATGTGACCTACATGGTGATGAGGTTTAACTTCGACATAATTGGTCTCAGCGAAATTTTCAGGACCACTTGTAATCTGCGTCTGAGATTATCCGGATATCATGAGCTAATATCACGTTGTCGTGACGATGGTCCTAGAGGAGGTGTAGGCCTGTTTATTAAAGAACATATCAATTACAAAATCCGTGAGGACATCAGATATTTCTTATTCCGGAACCAAAAATGTAATTATTGGGGTTGTGTGTCAACAAAAAGTGCACCATAATGGGCGATATAAATATAAACTTATTAAAGTTCTAAAAACACATTAAAACTGGGTATTACATGGAAAGGGTTATTCTCAAATGGGTTCTTGCCCAGTATCGTTAAACCAACTAGGATTACCGCCTCATCCGCCACTCTTATCGATCATATGTATACTAATAACATTACCGCAACAGGTCAAGTGAGTATCATCATCACCGATCTTGCTGATCACTTTGGAACATTTTATCTTACCAAATTACACAATACCAACAATTTACATGTAAAAAAGCGCAGAAAAGGAATATTTTCAGACAATAATATTGAAATATTCAGAATTAAGCTAAAAGATATAGATTTTACTAACCTAAAACCAAACAGCCAAAAATGAACCATGGTGCACATTTGGTGTTAGAGTGTCTTCAAAAATAAAGCCTAAATTGCGCCTAAAATATTTATCAATTCCTTCTAAACATAACATACAAAAATATAAAGCATTTAACATATTGCATAACAAACTTCAACGTCGATTAAAAGAAACCTATTTCGAAAATATATCAGAAGAAAATAAGTTCAATATCAAGAAAACCTGGAGCACCCTTAATAAAATAATAGAAAAACATAATGACAAATCTGGATTCTCAAATAACAGGAAGTGGCTGAGGCTTTCAATATAATGTTTTCAAAAATAGGACTCCAAACTGGTCTAAACGTTCCTAAAGTTAATAAAAGTTTTAAATGATTTATGCCCAAAGCCACACTCCATAGTATATTTCTAGCTCCAGTGTCGCAATCTGGCGTCTTAAACATAACGCTAAAACTAAAACCTAAAACCACCTCTGGTTATGATTGCATATCGACTAAACTTCTCAAGGCCACTACTAATGAAATACTAGAACCTCTCACTCATGTGATAAATACCTAAACTGGAAGAGTACCTAATAACATGAAAATGGCAAAAGTCATCCCTATTTATAAATCTACTGATAAGACCCTATTAAAAAACTACAGACTATTAGCCTTCTCCCAGCATTTAATAAAGTAATAGAAAAACTTTTATTCGATTTTTAAGCACCAGTATGTGTTCCGGGAAAATCACTCAACTGTTCATCCAATTATCCATCTATTAAGCCAATGTGCCCTATCTACAAATCATCCTGAACCTGAATTTACATTAGCTATCTTTTGTGATCTGAGCAAAGCCTTTGACGTATTCAGTCATGCTACTTTGTTAAGCAAATTACATTGTTACGGAATACGAGGTATTGCGCATGACTGGTTTAAAATTTATTTGACAAATCGTGTAAAGTATGTTGAAATTGACGGACACAAATCATTGAACATTGATATTCGTTTCAATAATGCAAACATATTATCTAATTCTCTATTTATATGGTTCTGCTCAAATCGACTTTCGCTAAATCCCAACAAGACAAAAAATGTCGTTATAAGACCTCCATCATTAAAAGGTGATCGTTCTCAAAAACCTATATTGATTGAAAACACCCTCTTGCATAGAATAGGCAAAGATTGTGATGAAAAAGCGGCCAAATTCTTAGGTATTCTGATTGATGAACATTTAACATGGAAACATCATCTATCCCACATTAATCAGAAAGTATCTCGAGCATTATTCTCCTTAAAACAAGTTAAACATGTTCTCCCTAAGCAATGCATGAAAACATTATACTATTCACTCATTCATTCTCATCTTTCATACAGAAACCTAGTTTGGGGAAACGCGACTCAATCAGCTTTACATCACACCAATTTGCTACAAAAACCGGCTATCCGCTTAATCAGCAATGTCAAGTACAACAGTCATACTGACCCACCTTTTCGTAGTTCTCGTATATTAAAGCTCGCTGACGTTTTTGCGTTTGATCTTAATTCTAAGAAATTACCAATATCGTTTAATGACATTTTCACATTCAATAGAAATCTGCCAAACGCCCGTGTGACAAGACAGTCTGGCCAATTGTTTGTAGCAAAAAGCTATAATATATTTGCTAGTAGACTACTGTTGATTAGCATTCCAAAAATATGGAATTGATGGATGAATATGCTGACATACCAAACTATACGGGTTCACTTTAAATATCAACTTAAAACACACATATTTGACGCGTACACAGAAAGGGTGAAATGCTACAACCTACGATGCAACGACTGTTACCGTTGAACCCAGGTCATAATCAACCGAGTTACCTCCCATTTTAGTAGTATTCTGTGATAGACAAGATGACATAGGTCTATACGACAAAATCGTTTATTCTTTTAATTTGTAGTTTCTTGTCATGGTGCTTCTCTTTTCTCCTCATCCCTCTTGTGCTCTTATTTATATTGCATCTTTAAATTATGATTAACGCTAGTATCGCATCACTCCTCTCAGTGCTGTGACACTCTCGAACACCACAATCATCCCTCACCCATCATAGGGTCAGTAGTAAGGTACCACTAATGGTATACTGGTCCTCTCAATTTTCATTTTAATTATTCATTCAAATCAATATGTAAGCCTTGTGTTTAATATGTGATATTATATATATATATATATATTGAATATATATATATATATATATATATATATATATATGAAAATAAACCTTACTTACTTACTTATATTTGCATATATATATATATATATATATATATATATAGTATTTACCAATGGCAGAATGGCCTCATCTTTTGTTGTATTATTGATGATGATAGTAATGTATTACACATCAAAGACGGAAAGATTAAATTATTGAAAGGTTTCATGACAGGAATGTTTCAAAGCAACGCATATTTCATTTTAGAGCACAGAGGCTGGAGATGCTGTAATCGGGAAATAATGGACTATTGCTATATCTCTTAACACTTCGGCTATGAAGATATTCCAGGTTGGAAAGGAACAAATATATATGTTCCTTTTTTAGTCCGTCAGAATATCAAAAGTGTACTTAAAATCTAGTGTTGATTCATTATATAGCACAATGAATATATATCCCTTCTAAACTTTTCTATCTAATAGGTAAGTAGATATGCTGCGAATGAATTTAATTAGATTTTCAGTTCAAATACAGGTTATACTAAGAACCAGATACGACCTGATTAGGTAAACTAAAAATATTCATTTGGCTTTAATAAACTGCAACTTGTGCCTTATTTACCTTTGGCAAACTGTCCGGAGCTCCAAAAACTAGAGTATGATCATAAGTTATTCTGGTGACAATTAATTGGAAAAATAATGTGTTTTTTTAATTAGTTTTTATTTTATTTTGTCAAGCATTTGTTGTGGATCCTGAACTCCGAAATAAATAAAAACACGCAACACTAAATTGCCCACCTTCTGTCGCAATTAAATGCAATGAAAGAGCAAATACTATTCAGTTAGGCCGACATTTGTACCACGATGAAGCGCTCTACCACTTCATTCGTTGTGACTTTGAATCATATGTTCATTTTATTATGTCTTTAGCTATCACAGAGCACAATTTCTCATTAACAGATCCTCTACTTCTATATGGTAATTACTACTAGTTCGTATTATAAATGCCAGGGATATACTCATATATTTAATAAATTAGTATCGTTATATAACCCATACTACATTCTGAGTAAACTCTATCAAATTGAAGATAATATCCAATTGTCTTTTGATGTGGTAATATATCAAATAGTTAGCTAATGTTCGAGTCTTTCCAGTGAATATCGTCATTGTGGAAATAGGCCTGTAATTTTGCCCCATTCATCATACTTAAAGAAGAACTGTTATATTGCTTGTTGACATATATTTAGGTGACTATTCGAAGTTTGGTTAATGGGCAGTTAAAGTTGGATGTTAATTTACTAACACATAGAAAAGATATATTTAAAATTCGCCTGATATATATATATATATATATATATATATATATATGAACATTAAAGAAAGACTACTAGATAGCACAGCGTAGAGCATTGTCGTATTTGTAGCATAGTATAAAACATCCTTATCAAGGGAACTGATTCTATTTCGTATTTGTCAACCATGAAGATGCAATTCACCTTTTAACACCTGACTTTCATGACTATGACTGTTATTTTTACCTTTTTCATACAATTCGTTTTGTAAGAATAAGGTGTCTTTTAACATTAGTTTACCAAGTATTTGGGAACACTTCTCGCAATTAGTATTTTTAGGATATTCAACTGCAGCATAGTTGTTATAAATTAGGCTTTTCAAGAAGCCTACTATGTAAATTTAAGGATATACCTAATGATTGGAATTTATTAATTTTATAATAAACTACAGACAGCCTTTAGCATGCATAGACAAAGGTAGACAGCTCACATTATATAAAGTCGGGAGTGAATGTTTTAACACAGTTCAGCTGTTAAGATACATTTACCTTCTTATTTCTTCTATATCAGGTTGCAATAAATTAATGAATCAGTGACTAAAAAAGTTCAAAAACATAATGGGAAATTACGAAACAAATAAGATGCAAATCTGTTCCAGGTGTTACTCGGTAGTCAATTCGCAAACTCCTCACCTCTCGCTAATTGAAATGGTTCATTAACTATCGAAACAGATTACAGTTCAATAAGTTTAACAGCTCCCTTGGTAGCCATATCAGAATAATATGATATGATAGTGTCTCGACCACGAAGTACTGATACCTTTTTTGAGGATCCAAATAGAATTTAGAACCATATTTTAAGTGTAGTTCCATGTGAAACACAAAATATACTATTCATGGTATTGAAGCCATACATTTTCACTTCAGTGAAGTAAAAAGTACTTAAATGCTATTTTTCAATGTGTTTTTATTATCTATCTACGCAAGAGGGGCGACAAGAAGAATTTTTAAATTCCTTATTCTAATCACCTACATGTTACCGCTGGGTTTACCATATCAACATATAGTTACATATTTCCGATATTAAGGGAGGACATAAGGCAAATGTCTTCGTATTTCATTTTAATTCTTCAAAATTGAGTTGACATGGAATTTTGTGTTAAGTTGAGGACATTCTTTCCCACCCGAAACCTGTTTTCCACCTTATTAAATAGTTCCTAATTTGTGAAGCGACCGGAAGTTTGTTCCTGATTATTTACATTTGTGTTGGAAGGTATGCCCGCACGTGTGTACATTTGTTTGTTTGTCTTTTTTATGTTCTGCTAGTTCGCTTTTGCTATTTACTTGCTTATTTGTTAGTTCGTTTGTTGCTTTATATAGTTATTTTGGTCTTAGGGGATATTGTTCATTACCTTATTTGTATATATGTCTATCTGGCTGGTTCGCTGGCTGGCTGACTGACTAGCTGCTTGGCTGGCTGGCTGGTTAGCTGGGTGGCTGGCTGGCAGGCTGAGTATCAGTAATAAATGTCATGACATCATGTATTTTGAGACAAATATCATTAATAATAGAAGCTGTTAACGACAATAAACTTAGGATTTGTTTCATCTCATTGCAGCGGCTGAAACTTCATTACTCTGAAAAGACAATATCGAAAATGCATCGTTTACCATTGCTAGAAATACCTCGTCTTTTGTTGTGTTATTGACGATGAGAGTAATGTATTAAACATCAAAGACCGAAAGATTCAATATATATATATATATATATATATATATATATATATATATATATATATATATAGATAGATAGATAGATATGTGTGTTGATGTGTATGTGTATGTATGTGTATGTGTATGTGTATGTGTATGTGTGTGCATGTATATATGTATATGTGTATGTGTATGTGTATGTGTATGTGTATGTGTGTGTGTGTGTGTGTGTGTGTGTTTTAAGGTACATAGTAAGAGGCAACAGGCACAGAGCATCAACATATCTAAACATCCTTCGAAACCTACCTCCATAAATCTAAATATAACTATACATACATTAATCTAAAAATAAATGTTCCATACCTCCACATATTGATAGATGTGTGCGTATACCAAAGCATGTGTCTGGTCTACTCATCAGCCTGTGGGAACCAGCTAATTCGCTTTTCGTACGCGACAAATATGTCACGCCCACAGGAAAGCGGCTACATGCAGGCTACGTACAAAAAGCGGAAGCACGTAAAACAAATACCATTTGATACCACAGCTCGCAACAAACAACACGTGCGTGTGGTTCAATGGTGACTTGCTACATACATATCATAAACTATTTTGACACCACAGTTTACATTCAACAATAATTTTCTGTGGTCCAAAAGAAACCTGTATATAAAGCATTTCGACACCTCAGATGCTGACCTCAGCTTTATTCTGGGTTCGAATAACTGAATAAATCCTACCTATATGAACCATGTATCAATACACGTCCGACTGGTCTGGCGTCGAAGTTCTTCTCTAACCTAAGTGAAAATTCAAGCCCTATATATAGCCTCAGCGTGTTAACAAACATTACAGTTTGTCCATAATAAATAGAATGTACACTAACACAGTTTCAAGCCCTATATATAGCCTCAGCGTGTTAACAAACATTACAGTTTGTCCACAACAAAGAGAATGTACACTAACACAGTATGGACTCACTAAAGCGATTAAACTAAAATAAAAACAAAGTAGCAATACCGCACAATGGATTATTACTGGACTAGAACGAAATATCGTCTCAAACCTGAGTAAATACTACGATTTACTCGAACCTAACAGCTAACCCTCATACGTTTCCGTTCATCACTAAGGGAACGTTCATTCACGCTTAATTTAGCGTCCCTAAGTATATGCAGTTAGGTGTGGTGGGATCTAAATTAAAGCGCCTATCCACTTGATCTATTTGACCCATGGTCGAGAACAGCGGATTTCAGGCAGATCTCCGATACTGCGAATGACACGTCGGGATTATAATAGCTATACATTTAACAAATTTCCTATATCAGTGTAATCTAATTACTCGTAATATATGAAAAAAACTCTGTCCGCAGCTTAATACCCATGGAGATGCCTGCCGGAGTAACAAACGACTCCACGAGTATAAATCCATCAAGCAGCATTGTATGAATTAATAGGTCGTTTCGCCAAACCACATAAGAGGACAACAATATAGATTCTACATTATACATAACAAAGCTAATAAACTCAAACATGTTCCAACAACGACATAACTTTCTTACATTGGTGTAATAAGGAATCTGGATGGAAATAGATAAGATGTCTGGCACGGGCAATGTGCGTTTTAGGATGAAGAGGCAACAGGCACAGAGCATCAACATATCTAAACATCCTTCGAAACCTACCTCCATAAATCTAAATACAACTATACATACATTAATCTAAAAATAAATGTTCCATACCTCCACATATTGATAAATGGG
>JAODUP010000143.1:650000-735990 GCA_025642065.1 Paralvinella palmiformis | reverse complement strand
GATGTAACCGTTGTAGAACACACAAATATCACTTGGTATTTGTATGCATTAAGAAGGCAACATATTTGCAGTGGTAATGAACAAATAACAATAGGGATTGCGATTTCTTGTAGAACATTGTGATATTTATATACGAGTAGACAGTATTTAGTATGGCCCTGTTTAGTTATGCGGGTCAAATATGTGGTAAGTATTTATAAATGTCTTTGCTGTTCTGTAATAAACTAATAAGCCATTGTTAGATGTCTTTTGGGCTGTAATAGTTATATCTGGTGCATTATTATCAAATGTTATAGGAAAACATATTTAAGAAAACATAACAAATTATTAGAATGGATGTGCTATTATATATATATATATATATATTGCCGAAATCTACATTACTGTTTTCAGTAAACCACTTGTTTTCATCATTGCCAACCTTTGATATGTATGGATGGCCATCAGCTGTTGTGCATACGTTTTGTGTAATTTAGGAACCTGAAGCATTATTTGTTTATATGGTTAATTGTAGATTCAGCATTTAAAGTTAATATGGAAAGTGCGATCTAGTTTTCTGCTTGTTTTCAAATTGGATTTCTGGAGCCACTTCCCGATATTTACTGCAGGCCATTAATACCTGTTTCACAGGTTTTTATTGGTCTTTTCAAGGGCATTTTAAACAGGGGTGGTCTTTCAAACTAGTTCTTGGGTGCTTCTGCACCGCAGTTGATAGGGGACTGCCATATGTCCCAGATCACCGAGATGACACGAACATTGAAATTAAAAATGGCAGTCATACATCCATTCCGTGTATATTCCGTGCACTATTTGCGTCTTTGGAGGCACGCCGTTTAGATGTTTGGCCTGGTTATCCAGCATTTAAATGACTGTAGCAGACACAGTACGCTCTTAAAGCATGTACTCCTGACTCAGGAATAGAAACACTGCATCGCATCTCGAGCGGTGGCATTGGACACAGCTCGCGCGGTTGGTGGGTTTTATATAACAACTTATATAATTCACCTTGGTTGTATGTGGGAATAGAATTATCTTTCCTAGGTCCAGTTATGTCCAGTTTGTACTATGATATTCAAGATTAGCTCTAATCTGCTTGTCATAAATAACATTTAAGAACTACAATAGTTAGAATAGCATAAATTAGGTCAGGTTTGAAAATGATAGCATAGTTCAAACAGTACGGAAGCTATGACGCGCTATTACGGTCTGCTTCAGCGCAGATGTCAGTCTTTTAATAGTAATTAAGATAAACAGTTTTAATAGTAGTCGCTTCATGACGCCTGCCCGTTGTAAAAACTGATCTTTGAAGACAGTGACAATTGGGTTATATGGTTTATATAGTATTGCTTTGAAGAAAGATACAGCAATTAAAAAATAGCTATAAATAGGGCTGCTTAGATAATTAATCTAAACATTCTCACTACTGCCGTGATCTGACTTGGGTGTTCTACTCCCAAACTCCACGGCTGTAGGTGATTCGCTTTTGTTTTTGCTTGGCGGCTTAGGGACTGGTGAGACATTACACATGTCTCAGCAAGAAAAGTCGCCACTCTGGATTCAGTCCCCTGAAGAAACGTCCAGAGTTTGAATTCACGGTTCGAGATTCTCTGTGCCTGTGCCTTATTATACACAGCTAAAACACACATTGCCCGTGCCAGAGATTGAGGTTCGTGTTTTCTTTTTACCAATTTGTTTTATTTGATATAAAGGGTTAGTGACGAGTAGGTCATAGAATGTATTGGATTTGTATGCTTATGAGGTATTTGACCCTCCAGCAAATATCACAAGGCATATTATGCTGCGGTTAAGACGTTCCTTTTTCTGTGCGTGGAAACTGTATGTTTCCAGGTCCATGCGTTCTAAGAAAAGTTGATCTAGAGCTGTATATTCCGTGCACTATTTGCGTCTTTGGAGGCACGCCGTTTAAGTGTTTGGCCTGGTTATCCAGCATTTAAATGACTGTAGCAGACACAGTACGCTCTTAAAGCATGTACTCCTGACTCAGGAATAGAAACACTGCATCGCATCTCGAGCGGTGGCATTGGACACAGCTCGTGTTGTTGGTGTGTTTTATATAACAAGTTTAGTTGTGTATATAATTCACCGTAGTTGTTTGTGGGAATAGAATTATCTTTCCTAGGTCCAGTTATGTCCAGTCTGTACTATGACATTCAAGGCTAACTTTAGTCTCCTTGTCATTAATAAAACCCTATATTATAATTATAGTTTGTATAGCAGATATTAGGTCTGATTTGAAAATGTTAATATATAGAACGGCAATTCCGCCATAACGGTCTGCTAAAGGCGCCGATGTAATAGTGACGAGTAGGTCATAGTATTTATTGGATTTGTATGTTTATGAGGTATTTGACCCTCCAGCAAATATCACAAGGCATATTATGCTGCGGTTGAGAAAGTTCCGTTTTCTATGCGTGGAGACCATATTTCCCGGTCCCTGCATTCAAGAAAAGTTGATCTAGAGCTGTATATTCCGTGCACTATTTGCGTCTTTGGAGGCACGCCGTTTAGATGTTTGGCCTGGTTATCCAGCATTTAAATGACTGTAGCAGACACAGTACGCTCTTAAAGCATGTACTCCTGACTCAGGAATAGAAACACTGCATCGCATCTCGAGCGGTGGCATTGGACACAGCTCGCGCGGTTGGTGGGTTTTATATAACAACTTATATAATTCACCTTGGTTGTATGTGGGAATAGAATTATCTTTCCTAGGTCCAGTTATGTCCAGTTTGTACTATGATATTCAAGATTAGCTCTAATCTGCTTGTCATAAATAACATTTAAGAACTACAATAGTTAGAATAGCATAAATTAGGTCAGGTTTGAAAATGATAGCATAGTTCAAACAGTACGGAAGCTATGACGCGCTATTACGGTCTGCTTCAGCGCAGATGTCAGTCTTTTAATAGTAATTAAGATAAACAGTTTTAATAGTAGTCGCTTCATGACGCCTGCCCGTTGTAAAAACTGATCTTTGAAGACAGTGACAATTGGGTTATATGGTTTATATAGTATTGCTTTGAAGAAAGATACAGCAATTAAAAAATAGCTATAAATAGGGCTGCTTAGATAATTAATCTAAACATTCTCACTACTGCCGTGATCTGACTTGGGTGTTCTACTCCCAAACTCCACGGCTGTAGGTGATTCGCTTTTGTTTTTGCTTGGCGGCTTAGGGACTGGTGAGACATTACACATGTCTCAGCTAGAAAAGTCGCCACTCTGGATTCAGTCCCCTGAAGAAACGTCCAGAGTTTGAATTCACGGTTCGAGATTCTCTGTGCCTGTGCCTTATTATACACAGCTAAAACACACACACACACACACACACACACACACACACACACACACACACACACACACACACACACACACACACACACACACACACACACACACACACATATATATATATATATATATATATATATATATATATATATGCATCAATTACATCCGCCACAAAGTATTTTGATGAATTTCATTATGGTTAAATCAGCTGCACAATATGACACACCCATGATAATTAAAAAACAGCTGCAATAAGACTTGTTCAAAATACAAAATGAATTGAATATTCATCTAGAACATGACAACATATACAAGTATACCAATTCTATCTTGTACAATACATCATACGGTAGTCTAATTCACAATCAAATTATATGCCAACACAATAGCACTCTGCCGAAAGTTTGAATAGTTTCATGGATGGCCAATCAAATTCGAGTAATCTGTTCAGCACATTTTATATTATTTTGGTGAAATAACACGGCGCCAATGTCGTCTAAGGATTCCGATCGCTTCTTGAAAAGCAGTTCTTGTACATGCATTTCTTACTGCCAGTCTGCAAAGTCCTTTCCAATATCAAGCTCTTCACCATCATCATCTGACAAATTCTCAGATCCATAACTAGATATTACACTGTCAGAGTTGTCTGATTCCTGATCATTTGTACCACCACTGTTGTTATTAGAATCCTGTGTATTGCTGTCATCTCTACCATCCACATGACAAGATGAGTCAGTATCACCTCTCTCATGTACACTAGAAGCAACACTAGCACCTACTAGTACATTGCCTTCATCCTTATCACTGCTATTAGCTTCAGCAAGAGTCAGTACTTCAGCTTGATGTTTTCTCCATTTTTTTTTCAAGTAGGCCATGCAGTAATATTCTGTTTGGACCTAGGAATACATGTACCAATATGAACATTTATAACTTTGTGCATACGTGTTAATGGGTGGGGAGGCATGCGTACTGTAAAACCATTACCTATTTTCTGCCTTTTATTTGGCTACTTTCACATAGGCGACCAACAACAAAAATTAATGGGAGCGTATATTTGATAAATAGCGAGAACGTTGTAAAATAAATTCCTTGATCATCATGGAAGGCTCGCTAAAATAAATGGCTGTAATTATGCAATGAAGGGACCAGGGGCCTTTTTTTCAAGTCAGCGACATGATATTAATTTTGAAACAAAACCATGCAGCTTAATTATACCTCGCTAATCGGTACATCTTCGATTACCCCTAATGGGTCAGTAAAAAATCTAGGGGTTATTTTTGACCAATGTATTAACATGCATGAACATGTCACATCAGTATGCCGAGCTGCTTACTACCATCTTAAGAATATCCACTGTTTAAAAACATTATTGACACAAGAAACACTTGTAACTTAGTCCATGCCTTTGTTACATCTTGTATAGACTATTGTAACTCCCTGTTATATGGCATATCTGATTATAACATTAATCGCCTTCAGCGAATTCAGAATAGTGCAGCTCGCATTGTAACAAATACTAGAAAATATTATCATATTACCCCCATTCTTCAAAAACTACATTAGCTACCTGTTAGACAGCGTATCCATTTCAAGATTCTGTTAATAACTTATAAATCTATTAATAATATGGCGCCAGAATACCTGTGTGAACTGGTTTCCATTAGAAAGTCGTCCCGAAAACTCAGGTCATCCAGTCAGATACTATTGCAGGTGCCAGTGTCTCGGCTCAAGTCATATGGTGATTGTGCGTTTAGTGTTGCAGCCCCCACTTTATGGAATAGGTTGCCGGCAAATATTAGAAATGCGTCATCTCTTGGAAATTTTAAGTCTCTTCTAAAAACACACCTATTTAAGGTCGCTTTCACAGATAAATAATTATTATCTTTTAGATATTAAACTCTGGATCGTCACCTGGCATTGAAGGCATAAGTGTCATATTTTCTCTATGTCGTATTGTACCTAATACATTGTGTCAAGGATTACTTGTACCTTTACTTAAAAAACCTACCTTAGATCCTACTTCACCACAACATTATTGGCCTGTTACTGTACCTTGTACCTTATCGAAGCTTCTTGAATTGTATATACCAGATGTTCCGGTTATCATGAATTTAGTGACTTACAGGTTGGATTTGTTGCAGGTAGAGGCTCTAATATGGCCACATCATTGCCCAATGATGTTATTACAAGGGAAAAAATTATTGTAATGATCATTTATGATGGCGTATAACTGACGGTGACATTTAAACCTGAATTGCACGTGTATGAATGTTTGCTTAGAACTAATGAATGTTTAAGATGAACGGTCGATGTGTTATATATGGGAGGCTTATAGTCACTTTTTGAAATGATTTGATTTGATTTTGTTGTTCGGGGAGAATCCCCAGGCTGTCGCTTAATCAGCACAGCCTCTATGTTGGAGTGGTTGAGAAACCTCCTCCCCCACCACTCACAGGGGAGCAGTACGGAAAGATGGAGCCGAAATACCCTGAGGGTGGTCACTGCCAGAGTGTTTTACGTCCTCAGGGGGGTTTTTAACGTCCCCCTTTATTTTAAATAATTCAGTGGAAACGGCAGCGCCATTTAACGTGGTCAGCCACCCACGATGTAGTGAGCCGAGAATTTTGAAATTTGGCGGAACAATGCTTTAAATACGGCTTCGCTTGGTCTGTATACAAGTCAAATGACTATTGACTAGCCCACTTCCTGTATATTATCAAGGTGAAGGCCGTGGGGTTTACCCAAATTTTAACATTAGTATCTTTGGTAGCAAGTTAACCAAAAATGGACGTGTTCAGTCTCCGTACATTTTGCGTTATCACCGGCGCGAGTAAAGGCTTCGGCGCATCTATTGCTGTCCGATTTGCTGCTAGATTTCCGAAGGATTCCGTCCTTTTATTGTTGGCGAGAAGCATAGATGGCTTGGCCCGCACGAAATCACTGATTGAAGCCGAGAGTCCTCACATCAAAGTGTTTACAATCGGCGTGGATTTGGCCAAAGCTGACAGCTCACACCTGGACAGAATTATCTCGGATACGCTTTCTGACCTGTCTTCCACTTCGTCCACTTTCGAGCAGGCTACGATCGTACACAATGCAGCTACCCTAGGTGATGTGAGCAAGTTGATGAGCGAGCAGTGTGTCGACGAAGATTTACACGAGTATTGGGCGTTAAATTTGACGTCGTTTATTCTCCTGAATCATGTATTTTTAAAACATTTCCCCAAACAGTTATTCAGACAGAGGGTTGTTGTTGGCATATCTTCCATCTGTGCCTTGCAGCCTTTCAAATCATGGTCGCTATATTGTGCAGGTAGGGGACTAGAAGTGAAAATGTTTGTTAAATGAAGATAAACTAGATCATTTGAGGCTTTGCGCATAATTAATGTAATACTTATGACAACTGGTGATAAATTTCTTGGCAATTCTCACCAACTGTTCTAGGGAAAGCTGCTCGTGATATGCTACTAAGGACAATGGCTTTGGAGGATAGCTCAGTCCAAGTGTTGACCTATGCTCCAGGACCAATAGACACAGATATGCAGTATGAAGCACGTTCCTACACGGCTGATGATGAACTCAGGAACATGTTTGCAGGTGTGTTTTTATTATTAAATAGTTCACATACAATGATACACCCCTTAATTATGACACATATTTTATCATTTGTATTTAGTAGGATTGTTATATTTTTGTTAGGACCTTTCTGTTTTTCAGCGTCCATGATTTATAAAGCTCTTTACCTAACATATTTTTATTAATTTGTTAAGGAGTTCACTGTTATTAGTTTTCTATTTTCTTGCAGATATGAAGGAGACAAAGAAGCTACTACATTGTGATCAGTCGGTAGACAAATTGATTTCAGTGCTGCAGAAGAACACCTTTGATTCTGGTGCACATATAGATTACTATGATATCTAAATATGAACGGTGTTTAGTTAAACAGGTCCAGAACTGTTGCAATAAAAATGTTCACCACAGATTAACAAAGTCATTTTAGTAGTATCTTAGATACTGTATACTATTAAAAGAGACTAATATGAATAAGAAAAACTACTGTTAAAGAAAGCTGTATATGCATCATCATCACTAATGCAAAATATTGCCTGTAGAGGGCAGTATGGTGTATAGTTGAGATCCAATAATTAGAGAACAAATGTTTAACGAAGAAGTGGTACAATAGAAAGTTTGTCATTCACTAAAGAAAGATGTAACCGTTGTAGAACACACAAATATCACTTGGTATTTGTATGCATTAAGAAGGCAACATATTTGCAGTGGTAATGAACAAATAACAATAGGGATTGCGATTTCTTGTAGAACATTGTGATATTTATATACGAGTAGACAGTATTTAGTATGGCCCTGTTTAGTTATGCGGGTCAAATATGTGGTAAGTATTTATAAATGTCTTTGCTGTTCTGTAATAAACTAATAAGCCATTGTTAGATGTCTTTTGGGCTGTAATAGTTATATCTGGTGCATTATTATCAAATGTTATAGGAAAACATATTTAAGAAAACATAACAAATTATTAGAATGGATGTGCTATTATATATATATATATATATATTGCCGAAATCTACATTACTGTTTTCAGTAAACCACTTGTTTTCATCATTGCCAACCTTTGATATGTATGGATGGCCATCAGCTGTTGTGCATACGTTTTGTGTAATTTAGGAACCTGAAGCATTATTTGTTTATATGGTTAATTGTAGATTCAGCATTTAAAGTTAATATGGAAAGTGCGATCTAGTTTTCTGCTTGTTTTCAAATTGGATTTCTGGAGCCACTTCCCGATATTTACTGCAGGCCATTAATACCTGTTTCACAGGTTTTTATTGGTCTTTTCAAGGGCATTTTAAACAGGGGTGGTCTTTCAAACTAGTTCTTGGGTGCTTCTGCACCGCAGTTGATAGGGGACTGCCATATGTCCCAGATCACCGAGATGACACGAACATTGAAATTAAAAATGGCAGTCATACATCCATTCCTTTTAATTTCTCAGGAAAGATGGCTGTAGGATGTCACTGACTGTTTGTAAATATTTTACACGTTTGCGGTAAACACTTGTTTGCACGATGAGGAAACCTTCAGATACCAGAATTAGTTCTTTTTATGGATTAATTTGTAAAATATACTGCTTGCTAATGTAGGCAATTTGGAATGGTTTTGATTTAAAACAAATTTTTTGGTTTATTTATTATTCGATCCATTGATGTAGTATAGTTTGTTTATTTAACAAGAAATCAGGGAATATATCAATGATGTGAAAAACTGTTGATGCCTTGAAGTGTTCACAATGCCTGAATTAAACTGTAACAAATCAGACTGTGCATGCGTCCATGTGTTTGTTCGCATCCAGTTGAATTTTATATTTGTTCAATACATTTGTGTATCAATATGATTTGTATGAGTTATTTTCAGATGTATAGTATGATTTTAGTATGCTTGCATTTTTTTATTTTGTGCGAGGGTGATCACAAGTGCAAATAATATCCTATTCACAGGGTTACTGTTTTTATCAATACATATTGTATTCATATGATATACGTACACATTCCTTAGTTTGCAATCTTGCTTCAGCGATTGTTATTCTGTTACTTCCTCGTATAAAAAAACCCTCAAAGTATTGAATGTAAAATATAAAACAACAATTTATTTGATTTAATAAAATCATCTTAAGTGGAACTGTTGTTCTAACATTCACATTACATCTTCAACCTATGAATACGGACATTTATTGTGATGATAACATGCTAATTCTGCATCTGCAGAGAATCTGTATTACTCCTGTCCTATTATATGCCATGAAATATTTAAATGCAAGTTTTATGCAAGTCCATAGATCTAGTCTAGTTAGCATCACCACGTTTTGTTAAATCCCTAAAGACACCAGCATTACAGACGGGTGCATCTTTGATTACCCCTAATGGGTCAGTCAAAAATCTAGGGCTGATTTTTTACCAAAGTATTAACTGTTTAAAAGCACTCTTAACACAAGAAGCACTTGTAACTGTAGTCCATGCCTTTGTTACATCTCGTATAGACTATTGTAACTCCTGTTATATGGCATATTTGATTATAACATCAATTGCCTTTAGGGAATTCAGAATAGTGCAGTTCAAATAGTAACAAATACTAGAAAATATGATCATATCACTCCAATTCTGTAAAAACTACATTGGCTACCTGTTAGATAGCATATCTATTTCAAGATTTTATGAATAACTTATAAATCTATTAATGATATGGCACCAGAATACCCGTGTGAACTGGTGTCCATTAGAAAGTCATCCCGAAAACTTGGGTCATCCAGTCAAATACTATTGCAGGTGCCAGTGTGTTGGTTCAAGTCATATGGTGGTTGTGCTTTAGTGTTGCAGCCTCCACTTTGTGGAATAGGTTGCCGGCAGATATTAGAAATGCGTCATCTCTTGAAAATTTTAAATCTTCTAAAAACACACTTGTTCAAGGTTGCTTTCACAGATAAATAATAATAATCTCTTATAGAGTTTTTAGACATTATTTGGGGTATTATTATATTACATATTATCTGTACAGCACATTTGACGCTCTTACTAGTAAGGGCGCTTTATTAAATGTACATTATTATTAAACATTTCATGCAAAACTACCATAGTGTTTTTTACAGGCTTTGTTGGTTTTCGATGTCAAAAAGGGTTTTGATTGTTCAAACCAGGCTTTTAACAATGTCACGCCAAAAACAGGTTACTGGTGTCAAAAACCAAACCCTGAATTTTTGGGCTCACAACATCATGGCTGTCTGACCACGTAAAATGGTGCTGCTGTCGCCACTGAATCAATTTTAAAGAGGGGAACGTTAAAGATCCCCATAGGATGTAATAAACTCTGGCAGTAACCAGCCCATATGAGTGACAGGGTAGGAGATTTGAACAGCCACTCGATAAAAAGTACCACATGAAAAATAAGTGCTCAAACACTTATGCATGCTATCCCTATTTCACGATCATAGATCATAAAATGAAAGAAATCAATCAAAAACCTCTATCACATTCTATTCTCATGTTTTATTCAGAAATTATTTACATTGTAAAGTCAGCTGTCATCTCTTCAATGCCAAACTCACTGCTTTTCTGATGTCTGCATCGCAACTAGCTATAATCACCTGAAATAACAAAAGAAAACCAGTTAAGGCCCATTCAAATTCTTATTATAAATCCAAAACTAAGTGATCAATACTAATCTATTTCAAAGTGAAATCAACGTAGAAGCATAATACAAGTTGAGGAAGTTCTTGATTAAGAATTGTTTTCCTAAATAGCCCATGTTAATACAAACATTATACTTAAGAACATCTTGCAATATTGTCTTTATAATAGATATATACCCTTCTCTGAGATTACACAAGAGCATTGCTCAGTTGTATGTGAAATATAATTACTCCATTATACATCTTTATGTAATAATTAATTTTAAGATAATAATTAAACTACATGTACATATGTTACATGAGAAAACTTTAATTGTTAAGTATCTGTATGTCAAAATACAGAATGAAACATTATATTGCAATCTTTCATTGGAACTGACTTGTTAAAACAGGGTTGGCAGATTTGGGAAACTGATGATAAAAATCATGCTTTTTATTTTCCTGTCCCAAAAACCCTTTGGACATGTCCAGACCAGAAATAGCTTTAAAAAAAAACCACACCTAAAACTCTCCTATTCGTAAATGCTATTCTTGTTTATTTTGATTGTTACTGAATAATTTCATCCTACTCTATAATATACAATTCCTCATTAAAACTGTAGACATAAGACCAAATTTTATCATCAGAGAACTAAGGACTAGACGTTGTTAGCATATCAAGCTAAGAATGTTCTGACATTCATTCTTACTATTGGATGATAGCATAGATCCAATTCTGACCACTGCTAGAGAAGTTAAGTGTACGTGTTATCTTTATTGAATTATGATGCCAACAATATAATATCTCACTCAAACGAACAGGTACCAAGTCCATGCTCATGAAAGATCATATCTGATATGGCATGCCCAAGTAGTTAGGGGTTATCTCAGAACAACGATGTTGGATATCAGATGAAATTAGTTTTGTTTGGAGGTCAGGGGGTCAGAGACAGTTTCATCTCTTGTCGGACATTGCATCATGAGTTTCTTGTCGATGTATTTCCCGCCTGCAAAAATACGCACCAATTAAACATTTTTACTAGGTCATGTGACATAAGTGAAAAAATGTTAACACCAGTGAAGCATTTTTGTCAACCAATAATCTTTGGATCGCCAAAAGTTACGCATATCTTAAAAAATCCACCCTCTGACTATGAAAAAATTGTTAACAAAGAGTGGGAGAAGAACATTATTGAAAATTTGGGGTTAACTAAACAAGATACATGAAAAAATGTTCAAGTAATTTATGGGACACTCAAATTGAAACCAGAGGCTGAACGGACTGAACCAATCAGTTCTTATCTCCATCACAAATTAAAGCCAAAACAATTATTCCAAAAAGCTTTCTACAATCCACTAACTACCAGGATCAATAGAGATAGATCTAGGCCTAGCTTATTATAATATCCAACTCTTGTAGTCAAATGGTTTTACTTATTTCTGGTCACCCATTCACAGGCCAGGGCATAGTTCATTTTACTAGTTTTATTGAGTATGTGCAGTTTTTATTTAAATATATGCAATCTTAATTTGAATATCTGTAGTCTTAATTTAAAATGTGGGTAAATAGACATCTTGTTTCATGTGTGTGTGTCTGTGTGTGATGCAATTGTTATCCTTTTAATCCCACAATTATTCATGTTATTGAATACATGTGAAGTATATCTATTGTTTTGGTGATTTCTGGTGTACTGAAAAAAATAATAACTTGTAATCTTTTGTTATTCAAATTTAATGAATACAAAGAAATGATTGAGTGTGAACCTGCGTTGAACTATTTCTGTGTTGTCGTATTTCATATATTGATAACATTATCAACATGTGACAACTTCCATCTGAGGGAAGGGGTCTGAGGCCAGATGAAAGTAATTTCATCTGTGGTTGGACATTGATGTCCTGAGATGACCCCTTATGGAAAAGCTTTAATTAGTTTTAGATAATATCCAGCCCAAAATAGGATTTGCAAAGTCCAGACACTAACCGCTATTTAAAAACCTTTAGGGGTGAGTGACTAAAATATTACTCACCTGCGGTATTTTAATGACTTCATTTTGTGTGCATCTGCTTAACAAAGACTGGATCTGAATTGACAAATTGGCCAAATCAGAAACACTCAGTGGCTGAAAATAAAAAAAGAAGAGAAACTAGGTCAAAATTGTAAATAACAAGATCATGATTATTTCAAACAATATTTAAAAACTGACTCAACTACAGCATTCTCTGGTTGACTAAATGTATTAAAATAACATATTTATATGTTAATATCTGTATATTACTATCTTAAATATTATCTAATAGACCATATTGTAGTAGGCGTACTTAAGGAAGTTGGTAGATTAGTTATGGTAAGTCTGAACTTGTTAAGTTTAAAATGTGGTAGGAAAATAGCTAGAAGCTTACACGATTAAGCATGTTTACCAGGGAGTCATTTCTGTGTGTTTATCCTCGAGACTCATCATCCATTGGGATAAAAGGCTGAGGGGCAACTCTTTAGGGCAATATCGCACAAACGGAGTGACAGTATTCTGAACAAGACACTACTGGAGCACTGGCTTAAGTATTATTTATATATAGCAATAAATGATAGAAGCCTAGTTGACAATTAGTTGTCATGGCGGGCAGCCAGAGTGTAGGTAGATAACAGTTAAACACTCCGGCCTATGTTAGGTAACAGAACGGCAACCATCCAGATTGACCGATGTCGTGTGTAAATAGAAACACCAAAACCCACCAAGCAGCACATAAAACATATTTTAGCAAACTGGAAGGGAGGGGGGACTGAAATAAACACGCAGTTGAGTGGAATTTACTGCTAATGTGTTGAAAACATCGAATAACACAATGACAATGCTACTTCTAGGTCTTGGCCAATGTGGCGAAACTCCCTCTTAGGCTTAAAAAAGGTGGGGGATTGTAATTTAACATTGGCACTTGGCCAGCACTGTTGGCACGAAAACCATTTAAGGGGTATGTGCACATATGCCCTGGAATATTTTAACTGAAAATATCAATTTGCGCCATTTGTTAAAATATTAAAGCAATAATGAATGATCAGAAACACTGGCAGAACTGTGGTTGCCTTCAAATCATAAACTATATAAAAATTTGAATACATAATTAATCTGTCAATGAAATATTTTGTAAGATTTATGTGATAGTACAGAAGACTGTGAGTATACAAATTTTTCTGAAATAGTAAAACAATTACTGGCATTTATAGATTACCAAATGGCACAATATCAAATTGCTTAAAATGTATAATTTTATGGATTATGCATGTATACAGATTTTTGCACCCATGTAATTAAAATCATGTAAAATGAAAGAGAATTACAATTTTCCAAAGGTTTCACTGAATTTCCCTACTTTTTCATGAAATTACAAAACAATTCTATATTCCCTAACCTCAGCTTAGTTCCATAAAATTTTCCTGACTGACAGCAACCCTGATAATAATAAATTTATTGGGTATAAAATAGAAATGGGAAATGAAATGTCTCATACGAGGTTGACGATAATTGTGGAAGCTACATGCATGTAAACAATTAGATAAATATAACAATGATCATAAGAAATGGGTTAATAACTACAATTACAAACTAAGTTACAAAGAAAAGAAAAAATCATTTACAACCAAACTATGAGGTATCCACTCACTAATGATAGTAGTGCTTTGATTGATAATCTGTTGACAAACATTTTAGTGGTAGTATTGGGAATATAATATTTGAAAATGTTGACATTATACTATAATATTTTAAAGCCAAAGAATTATATGATATAAAAATGGAAATCTAAACAAATGAAAATTTTTATTTTGGTTCAAAGTTTTGTCTAGTTTCATATTTTATTTCTTGGTGGGCATTTATCCAACCTCCCACTTTATTCATGAGCATTTGTCTGGTAGGCATTTGTTCATGCACCATATGTTACACTTAATCAGGTAATATGTATATTACCTGAAATTTTCAGGTAATGTGTATTAAATCTCAGTTAGCAATAGAGGTATTACCTGAAATTTTCAGATAATATACATATTACCTGATCATATAGATTAACTGTAACATACATATAACAAAGGGTAGTAATGTGCTTATCTCTAAAAGAAACAGATGCAATATTAAAATAATTAAATTGTATTTCTGAACCAGAGTTCCGGTTTATCCACTGGAGACCATAACTAAATCCATATATAATCTTAGCACCAATTTTGGGCCCCAGGTATGGTAACTGTCAGTTTGACTTCATTTTGATATTAAGATCAAACTGAAGATTTTTCTCAGCAGACAATCAATACAGTAACAATTCTGTAACAATATTATACCTTACCTAGGATTTGTCGATGTAATCAACAAAAGTATACGAAAAGGAGACAAAATCACAACCACTGATCATCAAAACATAGCTGGACTCGGCTTCAGTTCTTCTAAATTTTTAACCACGGTCTGCTCAAATCTAACTCAAATATTGATTACCAGCGTGCAATGGCTTGATCAACATTTTCAACACAATGTTGTCATAATTATCTAGGGCTGATTTTTTACCAAAGTATTAACTGTTTAAAAGCACTCTTAACACAAGAAGCACTTGTAACTGTAGTCCATGCCTTTGTTACATCTCGTATAGACTATTGTAACTCCTGTTATATGGCATATTTGATTATAACATCAATTGCCTTTAGGGAATTCAGAATAGTGCAGTTCAAATAGTAACAAATACTAGAAAATATGATCATATCACTCCAATTCTGTAAAAACTACATTGGCTACCTGTTAGATAGCATATCTATTTCAAGATTTTATGAATAACTTATAAATCTATTAATGATATGGCACCAGAATACCCGTGTGAACTGGTGTCCATTAGAAAGTCATCCCGAAAACTTGGGTCATCCAGTCAAATACTATTGCAGGTGCCAGTGTGTTGGTTCAAGTCATATGGTGGTTGTGCTTTAGTGTTGCAGCCTCCACTTTGTGGAATAGGTTGTCGGCAGATATTAGAAATGCGTCATCTCTTGAAAATTTTAAATCTTCTAAAAACACACTTGTTCAAGGTTGCTTTCACAGATAAATAATAATAATCTCTTATAGAGTTTTTAGACATTATTTGGGTTATTATTATATTACATATTATCTGTACAGCACATTTGACGCTCTTACTAGTAAGGGCGCTTTATTAAATGTACATTATTATTAAACATTTCATGCAAAACTACCATAGTGTTTTTTACAGGCTTTGTTGGTTTTCGATGTCAAAAAGGGTTTTGATTGTTCAAACCAGGCTTTTAACAATGTCACGCCAAAAACAGGTTACTGGTGTCAAAAACCAAACCCTGAATTTTTGGGCTCACAACATCATGGCTGTCTGACCACGTAAAATGGTGCTGCTGTCGCCACTGAATCAATTTTAAAGAGGGGAACGTTAAAGATCCCCATAGGATGTAATAAACTCTGGCAGTAACCAGCCCATATGAGTGACAGGGTAGGAGATTTGAACAGCCACTCGATAAAAAGTACCACATGAAAAATAAGTGCTCAAACACTTATGCATGCTATCCCTATTTCACGATCATAGATCATAAAATGAAAGAAATCAATCAAAAACCTCTATCACAATTTTCAGATAATATACATATTACCTGATCATATAGATTAACTGTAACATACATATAACAAAGGGTAGTAATGTGCTTATCTCTAAAAGAAACAGATGCAATATTAAAATAATTAAATTGTATTTCTGAACCAGAGTTCCGGTTTATCCACTGGAGACCATAACTAAATCCATATATAATCTTAGCACCAATTTTGGGCCCCAGGTATGGTAACTGTCAGTTTGACTTCATTTTGATATTAAGATCAAACTGAAGATTTTTCTCAGCAGACAATCAATACAGTAACAATTCTGTAACAATATTATACCTTACCTAGGATTTGTCGATGTAATCAACAAAAGTATACGAAAAGGAGACGAAATCACAACCACTGATCATCAAAACATAGCTGGACTCGGCTTCAGTTCTTCTAAATTTTTAACCACGGTCTGCTCAAATCTAACTCAAATATAGATTACCGGCGTGCAATGGCTTGATCAACATTTTCAACACAATGTTGTCATAATTATTTAAACCATTATAATATTTGTCTACAGAGTATGACATCTCCCACAAACGCCAAGGAAAAATAGCAATTCTTTGATCTTCATCGAAGTTTAATGGGCTATAGTTGTTCTGATGATTCTCAATTTCAGCCGACACATTCAAATTTTATTCACTGATCATCAACATCATAATACAAGCAGAAACAACAACAAAAACATAGACTTTAAAGCTACTTTACCAGAGAGATATTACTATCCCATGAGATGTCTTGTTGAGGCACACTTCCATCATAAAGCTGTGTACATCTAACAGTCAGAGTTAACAAGCATTCCACTAATCCAGGTATGTGTGCACTGTTAAGTACCTCATCACACGAGGAGGACAGCAATACTCTACACAAAGCCACATAAAGAAACGAATTAAACAAAATTACTACTAATAATATCTGACGTATCGATAACAATTAACAAGGAAGGAATGCTCAATACATCGGAAAGGAAAACATCAGTTAATTTTAGGCAATGTTTAGTATGATGAGCTAATATGAAGTTGAATATGTCCTATATAACCTCCGACTTCAGACAACTGACCATAAGATAGATATATCAAATAAGTATAAATAAACATCTTTCATAATAATTAAAAATGTACATTTCTTGGTAGCATATTGTACTTTGAAATAACACCAGAAGCAATAGAATGACTGCTGTCTGCAACATCATTAGCAATAACAAAAATCTTCTGTAACATTGTTTGATATAAACAATACAGTTCTTCTTTTGAAGTTATGAAATAAAATTTCAATGAAAGTTTAGCATGGTTGAGGGTTCTGTAAGAACAGCTCAAAACGGTTATTTTCTGAAAGCAGTTTTTTTTTTTGGGGGGGGGGCATAATCAGCAGTTGATTTTCAAGCAAGATACAAGTTAAAAACCATTTTCTGAATGTGGCATGTTTCATGCACAAGATTGAACAAACTTCCATTGACCCGTTTAAAAATTAATATGATAGAGAATAACAGTAATATTAGTATAAAGATATTAACTGACTGATTTCTATTATCTCATGAAAGTAATTACCTTTCAGTAAAGTAAATAAAAGCAGAGCTGTACATAATGTTCTCATTTTCTAATGACTATGGTTATTATTCACTCACCTGCACAATATTGCAGGCAGCAGCCTCAGTGTGGTGTTTGGCAATAAGTTACACATTGTAGGAAAGTCATCAGGAGACAGCACATTATTGATGGAGCTGACCAATAATCCGGTTTGCTTCCTCCAGAGAATGTAGATCAATTCACACCAGCTGTTGTTTAAGTTCTACAAGTAAAAAGTTAATTAAGTATTACAGTGCTTGCATTAACCGTTGATGACTGTCCCTATCAGAAGATAATTTATGTGACGTCCTTCATGAATAACCAACTAGTAAGTATCCGCAAATGTTTTTCAAATGCCATCCACAAGTAAATGATCAATTTCAGCCAAAAGAAATAGAAACAAGATATAACAAATGAAGGGAACGTATTCTGAGTTTTGGTCTATATATTTTAACAAAATTGTGACAAAAGCAACTCCATATAATATAGAAATGTTCACAGCATAAATACAAAACCAGGGTACGTACAGGATTTTAAAAATCAAATTCCCTGTATTTTCCCTGTCTTATTTGGGAAATTTCCCTGTGTATTGTGTGCAAAAATTAAAAACTGCATGTTGAATGAACCTTTTTTAGTAACGCGAACTCCATCCACCCCTAATGCTAAAAATTTGGAATGAAGGCATACAAATTCCCTGTATTGTAAATTAACATATTCATCAGCAAGATATCCTCCTCATTTAATTCCCACTGAAGAGTTCTATTGGTTGTCAAACATGGTTAAATAAACGATATTCACAGCATATTTGTGTTAAAACTTATAAATACGAGAGCTCAACTTTTTTCAACTAATGTTTAATGCGCAAATGAAGAGCTGAATTCAACTTTTGTAATAAATAAGAAATGCTATAGTTGAATTTTTACCACATAAATGAGCTCGCACTCAGCTGTTTATATAGCAGTGGTACAGTTGAATTATTGGTTAAAAATTTCATGCAATTGAGATGGTGGTTATTTCAATTTTTATTCATCTATTCAACCATTTACATATTCAACCATTTACATATACTGGTAGTTGAATTCTGTGTCATTCAACTTTTATTCCACTGGTTGAATTTGGAATTCAACTACTCAATAGTTCATCCATGGTTATAGCAACCAGGAGGTGAGATATGTAGTGATGCAGTAAGGTCGGGGGCATGGCAAAAGGTTTAGGGGTCGGCCATGGTAATGGGGAGGGCAGCGAGTTTGGGGAGGGAAGCACAAATTTGATTCATCAAGGAAGCAGGGGACAAATTGATTCCCCATAACCCCAATTTTACCCATGAGATATATATATCTCAACTAACGGTATCAAAGTTTCATAAACCTACTATATATTGAATGTGTACGCCAGCAACTATGTTATTATATTTTTGTCTTAACATAGTTAATATAGGGTCATGCCAGTAAGAGATATTTACACAATTTGCATCAACTTTGATGAGGTCTCAAGTTATCAGTCTGTAGATATACTCTTTTACACTGCGAACAAAAGTTTCTTCAGTTTTGATTTGTGACATGGCTTGCGAGACACCCAGGTCATATAGGCAAGTTTATTGATATTGTTTGTGTTAGTAAAATGAGACCATCTCACAATTAACTTTTTTAGGCCAATGCATAATGTTACATCAAGTGAACAAGATGATGAAGATGTTACTGACTGTCATTCTTCGATGTTTACTTTGTGGGTCTGAAATTGTCTCATTTACAAATGCATTATGAGAATGAGCCTGTCATTTATGATGTAATAGTATTACATCATAGATGACAGGCTCATTCTCACTAATACCTTTGGAGTATTTTATGTCACCTTTCATTTACATATACAATGGTGAGGCTATATTTACAAGTGATGAAGCCAACTGGAAAGAGATCAACATGTACTGTTCTGGTTTGATATACATGTTAAGATGTTTACATGCTTCATTTGAAATGGATTACTTACAATGACTTGTTTATATTGTACACATGTACATATAGGGTGATAAACAATTACAGAATTACTGCATGAACGGTATTAATTGATAAGTCTAAATATTTGGCACTATATTATTAAAATAAATTCCATTGTGTGTCATATGATTACGTGTATCTGCAGGAATAATAATTTTATACATGTTTTTGGAGAAGTAGTTTCACAGATGAAGTGATGAATACCCACAGTGAGACCTGGGACAGGGGTGAGAAGGACTTGGTCAAGTTAACCAATTTAAGACTTGGCGCCTCATCAAGTTGGATCAGCTTTTGCTTATTTCATATAAAATTAAAGGAACTTCTTCGAAGTGAATTCATCCTGGATGTCTTCTTGTAAATCTACCTCATTTCTTACAAGAAACAGGGAACTCTGGGAAATGGCAAGTTTGGAACAGTGTATTAAATCCAGCAACTCTATACTCATGTGAAACGTAGCTCACAGCCAACTTGTTTATATGGAAATGGGCATTCCAGATGTCAAAAGTATCATCATTGACCACCAGGTTAATTTCTACTATGACCCAGATAGCTACATTATGAAAATAGTAAACATAGCAATTAATGGTCGATCACCAAATAGGATTTTGAATATAGTATTTCACAAACCAGGCTATGTTCACATTAAACTGTACTCGATTCATGATAAAGGTGAAGACTGGGGAACTTCAATCTCAAAGGTCAAGATGAAGTACGTACATCAAAATTAACCCAAATTTGGAAGTAAGCCCAATCTTACATATCACTGGTGCAACAGATATCACAGAACAATGTCGGATAGCTAGCACAAGACTTCACCTCGGTTCTCATTACCTGGGCATTGAGACAGCCTGGTCCTGCATACTGGTTGTGCCAGTGCCAAACAGGAATACAAACTGAAGAACACGCCTTGCTGAGGTGCCCTCTATCACAGACATTACGAGAACAATTGAGCATTTAATGTAACTCAATGCATGAGCTTTTCAATAGCAGTTATAAAAACTTATCTGTGACAGCTGAATACTACCTTTTGATATACCTGCTAGTTACTACACAATCAGAGTTCTCTCACAAGAACACAACACAGAAAAGTACAGCATCAAATTAGAAGACAACAAGTTATAAAGGTGCTGACTTTCTGTTGAAATAAGAGTCATAAATACAGCTGCTTCCCATCAGGGTGACTTTGTTAATGCCACATTGTATCAATTCATATGCCAAGTAATTTATTCCTCAAGATAACACTACTAAATCAACTTTACCTTGTGATAGAGACACTGCCATGCCATACTAGCTAATAAACAGAGAATACAGGTCAATAACAGAAGCTGATTGGATGGTTTAAACTGTGTAGATTCCACCCACTCAAGTAATAAATCTCTTATCTGGTCTGTTGTCTGTGGACTAAAAAAGAACACATGGAACATTTCAGAATACATAAGTTTAGTAAACTGTCAATAAAATATAACTCATTCAAAATGTTATACGTGTGTGGTATAAGTGAGAAGATCAAGTCCTAGTTCTTTAAACTATTCCAGGGCTGACAGAAAATGAGCTTAAAAGACAAGGAAATTTCCTGAAGCCAAATTTCCTGAGGCCATAAACTGATAACAAAATGGAAATTTGTTATGTCTGAAACCTGTCTAGGGTCCCAAAAAGGTTCTTAGATGTTCTGAGGCAGATTTCCTGCCCTCAAATTCACACAAGTACCCCATCCGAATATTTACCCCCTCCCCACCCCTCATATATAAAGAGCTAGATCTATGTAATCTTATGTAATTACTCTATATTTTTAAATTGCTTTATTTAATTTTCACTTAGGTTTCCCAAACACAGTTTGTTATACAACCAACATGTAAATGGAATCATTTCTGTTGGATAAAAAGGGTGAATGATACATTTGCTGAACTTTAACACTTTAAGACAATTCAGATTATTTCTGATCTTCCGTGATTAAACTGCTGTGGTCAGATATTAGGAGTTCAAGCATTGGTAAAAAAAAACTATCAACGAAGACAGGCAAAGTAAACACCCAAGGATTGATGTTTTGTTTACAGTGAGAATGGTAATGTCAAATTGGAAATAAATGATATCCAAATGTTCGGGAAGGGTAGAGCCCTCCCCCCCACTATTAGGATCTCACTAGATTTACGCCTATCTCAAGAATAATTGATGGTCGAGTAAAAATTGTAGGAAACCTTGGATCTGAAATGAATTCTCACCGCGGGTATTTTAAAATTGACACATTCTACTTCACTTCTAATTAGTTTATTATCATTGGCCAACTACCACAAACCTTCTCAAACTGGTTGGAAAAGTAATCAGATTACACAAATATTTAGCAATCTTGTTGAATAAACAGATCGCCATAACACAGAGGTGTCTACCACCTCGGATCTCAATAAAATCTATATTATTTCACCTGAATTAAATTTAATTACAATGCATCATTTACAACACTTTAGAACTGTAAAATATGGCCCTTTATAACAGACACGTTATCAGTAATAAGGCCAGGAAAGCAGAATTCATTTTATGGGCACAAAACCAAAAGAAATTGCATCGGTTAGCCTCAGAACTGGTCCAACCTGGGGGGGGGGCATCCATCCAAGAATCTACGCCATAGGGAAGTGAGCTGATCAGGCTGAAGACTTTTATTCATGGATAAAGCACTGGAATTAATTACCAACTCCAAAATGGGAAATACTCCCCAATAAACAACAGAAAGGGCCTAAAAATAATTAAAATTAAAACAAATTATGGGTATTTTATTTACCTGTTGATGAGCAGGCTGGAGATAACCACACCGATATGCCAGATGTTGTCATCAGGTACATCAGACAAATCATTGAGATGAAGCTGTTTCACCTTCAGTCTGAAATCATTCCAGCGTAGGTCACATGTTATTATAGTCATAGACATCATTTGAAGAAACAATTCTTTTATTTTGAAACGTTTTACCTAAAACAAACCAGGCAAACCTTTCAACTTGTCTGTATAAAAGACCTGGATAGATCATCATTAGATGGAAAGGTTCAGGAAGATCATCAGTAGGGGTAAGATGAGCCAGGTAAGATAAAGACTGCCAGTGATACTGTATACAATGGAAGATTAGTACATTCATGACTATACCATAACACGTTATTATGTGATAAATACATTCGCTGGTCCATAAACTTCAAGAAATGTTCACCTTCATCAACAGGTTTAAATCACATTGAACAAACTCTGGATACCTGAAGTTCACTGGCTGATTATTTGTTGTATTTGATACCATGGACAACGTACAATGTAATATGACATAAATGGAATAACATTCCACAGACTGATTAATATTTTATGATTTATAAATATATTTTGAATGTTTCAAAATAGTAGAACAAAGTTAGTGAACTTTGTGAACTAAATTTCATAAGAATTCGCATTACATGTGTGTCGGGATACTGATTATCATGGAATCAGTGTTTTGAAATGGAACTTGCTTTTTCAAATGGAACTTTCATGATAACAAGAAAACACATGTTTTCAGTGTTTAATGTCACCACAACACAAGTTTTTATAGGTCATTGGTACTAAGGTAATCCTATCAATTGGTGGGATAATCTGGAACATATTATACAAGTAGGCTGCTAGGCACTGATATCAAATGTTTCTTGGTCACTGTTTGTTTATCTTAAAAATGTACTTGGTGTATGCTTTTAATACTGAGAATGTATAATGCTAAAAAAAACTCTGAAAATATAATTTTCATAAAAAAAACTCAGAAATCCACGAATCCATAAAACATTCTCAGGCTTGTAATAAACATAACTGTTATATAATTAGAGCATACACCAGAAATAAAAAGTTTCAACTTCCAAAAACAAATTTGACTCATTACAGACAGCATTCCTATGGCCTAACTGGCAGCATAGTTAGTACACTTTGCCTTCTTGTGAAAGGTGTTTAAAAGAATTTGCCTATTTTTAAATGGAATATTGAACTGATAGTGAGACATAATTAGTCCTTTCTTGAAATGGAAAATCAGTGTCCCATAGTGTATGCAACTATTTCTGGATATATTTCCACATTTCTGCATTTAGGTACATTATTATTATTATTATACCAAACTTATAAAGCACTCTTTTCATACTTAAAGCCTGTTCAAAAGCATTGTACATAAACTTATGAAAAAAAAAAAAAATATATATATATATATATATATATATAACAAATATAATACGATTATTTCATAACAATATATGTATAAAGCTAAATTGGGATATATATATATATATATATATATATATATAACTGACTAAGAAAAAGAAAAAAAGAAAGAAATTAAACATCAAAATGGCTGAAGAACAAATGTGTTTTCAGCAACATCTTAAAAATGCATCTTCCTCTGTGCTCGGAATGATGTATCATTGTATGTGTGTGTGTGTTTCTGCATGTGTGTTGAGGGAGAGATGTAAGTTTTAGGTAGATTCTAATCCTATAATACTAAAAAACATCATCACTTTGTCTCTCAGTGTCCTAAGTAATAATCTGATGATATCTGTAAATACATATCACTAAATAATAAGCCGTCTTCGAAGACTACAAAGAACAGTCTAAGTACCTATAGATTCTCTTGATCGTCCTTCAGTACAGAGTTTTAATAAGGAAGACACTCACAATAGCACCTATTGCTGTGTGGTAGATAGTTATAACTGCAGCATAACAAATAACTATCTTAAGACACCTGGTGATCATCAATCAACATCAAGGCTGTACCTACCAATATGGCGACCAAGACACAGGGACACTGTTCTAATATGTAACCAGTCAAGGTGGAGTTCTCAGGACACAGGCATAACAAACCCTAGTAATAATACAAGTAAACATTGCTACTTCGATAAAATGGAGAAAAAAAAAACAACAACATATCCTGTCACCAGATACAATTGATTGATGTATTACCATTGTCTTGCTAAGCCAGAATATGTCATCCTTTATGTCATCCAAACAAATTACCTCCCATTATAATGTTTTCTTTTTATATAATAATAATAATAATTAGATATCACTATTCTTAACATGACTTCAGTTATTTATTACACATTTATAATAATGTGTCACATTAAAAAATAATAACATATCAAAAATAATAATATGCTACTCTGTAGATTACACAGTCACCGAGATGAATCACGACAATCATAATTGATCGCCAAAATCTCCCTCTATACATCATTCACAAGTACTCCTATGTTAAAACCAAACCTAGATTTGTCTGATTCACTGCATATCAAATGAAACTATGGTCTATGGTCAATTAATTGCTATGTAAATTATTGTAACAAGAATGATAATACATGTATAGTGATAACTATGATAATTATTTATTTAGATAAAAAGTGTACTTTCAAAATAATAAAATGTGTGATAATGCCTCCTACCTGTAGAAGGTGTGCTGTACATTCTAATGATAAAACTATACCATTAGTTATTTGATGCTTCTGAAATCAGAATTTGTCACCAAGATACAATAAAAGTTTCTAATGTTGCTAATGGTAAAATTGTAAATAATATAAATACCTCTTATTGTTTACTGTTTCTTTACTAACTATTTCAACTTAATACTGTGCTTTAATGTTTAGACGAAACACATCATCAGTATCATTGCAATATTTATTATATATGAGATATGCACGCACACATACACAAGCTAAACATTCTCACTACTGCCGTGATCTGACTTGGGTTTTTACTCCCAAACTCCACGGCTGTAGGTAATTTGTATTTTGCTTGGCGGCTTAGGGACTGGTGAGACATTACACATGTCTCAGCAAGAAAAGTCGCCACTCTGGATTCAGTCCCCTGAAGAAACGTCCAGAGTTTGAATTCACGGTTTGAGGTTCTCTGTGCCTGTGCCTTATCATACACAGCTAAAACACACAAACACACCATTCCAATCACTAACCCATTGATCATTGATCAAGGCGATTAGTTCCATGGCTCCCTCTGTAGGCTGTTTTGAAAGATGCTTTGGACTGTTACTCAGCAACAGGTAAGATGGTAAATTCTGCACCAAACTGAAGAATACAAGGTTTCAGTGAATCATGTTTATACAGAGGAATCAGTAACATACACAAGTTTCACCATAAAGTAACATAAAATAAGATTTAATTAACAACTAAACAAGCCTACCTGAACCTGTTAAAAACACCATCAGCTGAACAATCTAATGTATCACTGCTAGCTGAACGCATCTGATGGATAAAGTCTGGTAACCATGGTGATGATGCCATAGTAATATTCTGCATGGTTATTATTGAAGCCATTCTCTGATAGAAAAAATAAAACTATTTCTTAAAGAAACTATTTATGATAAAATAATTAGTTCATCGTACTGAAGCATTAAGTATTATTACTGCTGAAAATAATTGTACAGCATTGAATATACTTTGTTGTTACAAAATAAATTATATATTATATATATTACTTATCAAATAACTATTATTTGGCCAACAAAAACAAACTGAATAATATTCTGATTAATGGCCTTGTGTAATGGTTATTTGAATACGATATTACAAATGAAATACAAAAATTACATCATACACGATAACTGATGGGTCCCATTGCCAGTAAATTGTCAGCAATACTGTAGTATTAAGCTTTTAATTTAATTTTTATTTTCTGAAACAGAAATATATGACCAGAACCTGAATAAGTAAGAGAATGACAGATCTACTTCTTGCGGTGACACTCTGTGAAGGAATACAATTACAGATGCTACTCTTTGGCTCAACTCTGTTGAAAAGAAACCAGAATTAATTAAATATACGTCCGTAATTATATGGATAAATGTGACTGTGGATTGATAATAGTAGATGAATTTGTTTTTTGAAATAGTCAACTATTTTTAAGATTCATTGTACCGAGATATAAATGTAAGCTTTGTGAATCTGCAGCCTTTTCCCCCAAATGTGGTAGGTTAAACGTAAGAAATCTTTGAAAATATTGAGCAATAAATGACAAAGCACCCTTTGGATAAAAGCCAGGAATTGGATAACAAAACTTCGATTCTGGTTTACTATTAGTTAACTGTATTACCAGCTTGGCCATGTAGAATCCCAACATAGTTGAGTGTATATAGGATATAACAATGTTATATATTGTTTGTTGAGTATCATACCTTAAATTATATACATAAAGGTTCAGTGTTTGCATATTGGAAAAGGTGTTAGTTGTTCTGGTGCATAATATTAATAATGAGTTATAGAGTGTTACAGAAATAACACCATACATATTTTGTATATTTTAATTATTATTATTATTTATATTGCTACTACTACTACTACCACTACTACTACCACTGTCGCTGATACTACTATTACCAAAAAAATACTCATTGATAAGAGTCATATATAATTACTCCATACATACCCAACAAATTGCTGTTCAGTATCCAGTAAGACGGAACAGACTGTCGATAAACAGAGAAACAAATCTCCACCACAACCACCATCGGATACTGGATCAGGCAGATAGTGACAGTATATAGTTGAATCCAGGTAGGTTTGCCTAGGTAGTGATAGATCCAGAAAATATGATCTAATTAGAAATAAGACACCGCTTATCAATAAATCTACCACAGTATAATGGACCCGAATCGTGAAGAAAGCAAAAATGATACGCATACACTAGTGATGGAGCAGTCAGCTAGTTCATTAATCCACACACTTGTAAACATTTTGATAAGAACCTCGAAGGAGTGAGGTACCACATGACGTCTCCCATGATAGTTATTTATTATATGAATTGTGGCCGACATTAACCATAAACATTAGTCTAGCTCGTATTATTTCAGGATTGATAATCCCTGAGGAAGGCTAGTAAAGTTGCGTCTGTTTGTTCACTAGTTCTGCCTCCTAACAACAAACAATGTTTCCTTAGAGATACACAAACACAGTTAGACAGAGTTAATTTTGTCAAGTGTAAACAATGTCTAATGAAGATGGGTAGGAATATAATCTTACCTTTCTTGAGGTTTCAGGAAATCGGATCCTTGACACACACCCAGTTCTAGTTTGACCCAGTCTTTCAGGGAAAGCTAAAAAGAAATGCTTGGTAAAGTTAATGCATATTATTTATTTGTGATTTATTCCAGTCTAACCCAACAGGTTGTACTGTACATAAACACAATTTATCCTAAGTCATATGTGCACAAATAAATAAGTGTCCTGTAGGATATACGTCAACTGGACAGACATGTGACCAGTGTAACAGTCTAGATCTACATATTTATCGGGTAGCAAAATCTGAGACAGAGAGTAAAGGACTGATCATATTTAACTGTTATAATATAATGTATAGAAATAACTATGGATTTAGCAATAAATTAGGTGTTTCATTTAAAAGAATTTCACATAACAATGTATATATTAAACTAACGGAATCATCATAATATGTGTAAATATAATAGATCTGTATTTTCACATTATATAGATGTAGTTTCAACATAATTTATTTAGTTTTATTGTTGGTATCAGGATCAGATCAGAAATGAAAGATAGACAGGTTTTATTTTTTTTAAACCAAACATTTTACATATTTCTTTTTTTTACATCATCCGACAATTTAATATTAACACACACACACACATGCACACACACACAAAGAGAGAAAGACACACACACAACAGCCCAGTTTATCTACCATACCAAGAAGAACATAAAAGACCACATAAATTCACCATTCACAAACATCATGATATATGTTTAGTCTATGACAAACTAATAACATTCATAAGCTCCTACCGAGTGTTCCGTCAACAATATTCGTAAAGAATCCATCTTATACAAGTGAATTATTTTCTGCACACCTCCTGGCCACATCAATTCTATTTCAGGCAAATAAGCTGGAGGCATACATGTTGGCTGAGTTAATGATGTTATCAACCTCCGAGTTAGGTAAGCGAACTGCAGTGTAAAAACCAGACATGGGGTCAATTCAATTCTGGAATTTATGGTCAATTCCAATTCCAAAATTTGAATTGATTATTTGGAAAATTTGAATTGGAAAATTTTGAATTGGAATCGTACAAAACAAATTAAATCCACAAATTAATTTACCACTTAATTTTTTAATTCAAAAATATTTTATGGCAGTTATTAACATGGATAGCTAAGGTCAGTCGGGAAGATTAATATTTGATAACTTGATAACTGTTTTTATGTGTTCCAATTTTATGACAACTACTCTTAGATGTTATCATACAATATTGTATATATACCAGTTGGGGCTAAGTGTTTTCTTTAGGCTCCTGTACAATATGGTGCAATCATCAACCAACCAGGTAGTATAACCCTTTTAGCTGGCCCTCAAGGCAATAATTCATGGCAGAGTCTACCAGCAATTATATCAGTTGAGTTGTTTAGCTTTGCATGGGTTACACTTGTGACATAGGGCCAAGGAGCATCTGCTAAGTGTCACAAATCCCACAGAGACAAACATAACCTGGATTCAAACCAATGACCAGAATGTTTGCAGCACATTACTCTAACCACTGTGCCTGTAGTTGGTTGGTGGATTCAAATCAAGAGACCCCTAATTTTTGGTCTACCACATTACTAATAAGCTACCAAGTTTCACGTCAACATATGAACTGAAGGAATCTAAATCTGATCTCATTAAGAGAAATCTTACCTCTCTTCTGTAGCAATTAACCATCATTATCTATTCTGAGTGATTAGGGTTTATAATATATCAACACAAACACATCATTTGGCATCAATTAATGACTTGTTGACATGCAAACAGTAAGACAGGAGGCCAACTCTAATCCTTGAAATAACAGTGAGTTTAAATGCTCTAAGGAGGTCCATGTCGTGTTTTATAGTATCAAAACATGTTTTATGATATATATGATACATTTTTACCATAATTTTTTTCTAATTTCACTTTCCCCATGCTTCAGCATAGTCATTTAAAAATAAGAACCAGGCAGAAGTACAGTCAAATCTACTCGAAATGCCAGAAGCAAGCACTGACCAAAAGTGGTGCTTCCAGACAGGTGGAACCCAGGCACCTAACAAAAGGTGGAACTTCCAGTGACAGAACAATACAAATACTATTTATTTATATTCAGACATTTATGTATACATACAAATATGTACATACACATACTTCGTATGCATTTGCAAATATATCTAATTGCATAAAAAAGGAATTTATTTTCCTTTTCTTCATGACTGAGTACATCTCCACTATATTTCTCCAACACTTCAGTCTTATGCTTTATATGTTTGTGTATTTGGTCTTTACTCACAACAAATGTATCTCAAACTGTGAGAGAACTGAGGTTTTTATCATACATCTCCAAAGCCATCACTCTGTTCAAAAGCCAAGATTTTGAGAGATTTACGAAACATCTTGGAATCCACACACAATAACCATTTCTTACAATCACAGAGTATAACATGTCAGGAATAGAGTGCACGTTGGAATATCAAAAGTATCATGTAATTAATTAACTTGTACTTGTTGAAATTTTGGGTAGACCCTTGGTTGATTAATTAAGAAATATTCTGACAGTTTATATCCCAAATATTTGTAGAGATTACAATTTTTAAAATAAAACAGTTTTCAGTCATTCACAGATTTTCCTTTAATGTTAATAATTGTCAGTATCAGATCTCCTATGTGAGCTGTTCAAGAAGCAATTGCCTTTACTGAAAGGCTGTTAATTACAAATCAATACAAATAGTACTTCACACTACTGACTAGCTAAGATATCATCAGCACAAAACACCATATACACACCATTGGAGGCATAACTGGAGAAGAGCTATCATTGGTCAGTATGTTAGTGATGGTTGGCCAATGACAACTAGCTCTCACTCATGCCTGTAATTTATCCATAAAATTAATGCAACTGGCATGTTATTTAACAGGTAATATTGGTTGCTGAGATTGTGGCAGTGTGGCGGCTGGCACTGTTGAGCAGGTGTTGACACTAAGCAGGTCAGTTTGAATGGGACTTGCATCGAGACTTGGGAAAAGTGGCATTTTAAAGCAGGTGGCGCTTCCACTTAGTTCAAGACAGGTGGCATTTTGAGCATGTTTGACTGTAATTGATTATTCACTGAAGAAACTATCTTACGATGAAAACACTTTATGGTATGTATCACAATGAAAGCTGGGGAAGTGTTGGAACACTGTCAACAGTTTAAAAAATCATGAATCAGATCAAAAGGCTTAGAAATTGCTGAGAAAACAATTAGCGTACTATAGCAAAGGATTACGGCCATAAGCAGTTAGCATGATCTACATGAAAAATAAGTTAAACAACTATCACATAATTAACAAACAAACAAACAAACAATAATCAACACCAATAACAATGATAATAATGAGTATCAGTGGAACAATTAGTTCAGTGTGTTTGTTACCATGGAAACTATTTCATGTGGTATAGAGGCTTGCTTCTTTTCGGTGTGATAAAGTCCAACATCAAAGAACTGCATCAAGGCTGTATGTAAATAATAGTAGCAGAACCTGGAAATATAAACCACTCACAAATCTGGCATGTTCTATTCCAGAATTTTTATGAATAAGTAACTCATATTTCATTCCCAAAATGGAATTTAAGATTTAGAACTAGGCTAATGGGGATGGAGCGTTTGGTGAAAATGTTTAGAAAGTGGGAAATACTGCCAATAAATGGTCTGGAAAACATGAAATCAAGGCCTTTGCAATTATACTAAGTTTCAATGGAATTATTATAGCAGTCAAAATTGGGTTAAATTCTATTATATGCATGATTTTCATAATCATGATTCTAGGCGGATTGGAAATAGAATATATCATTAGATATGGAGCTGCAATTTTCAAAGATGTTAGTTTAATTAACAAAAATTACAGATCCCTCGGACAACCCGCTAAACATGATAATGAGTAACATCAGATATTTCTCAGAATAACAGCCCCAGTCATAGTGGATAGTTTCGTTGTTAGTTTGTTTTCAGTGAAAGTTCGCTTGCTACAAATAAACACCTTATCCTAGAATTATGTTTAAATCTTGATTACTCCTCGCTATTAAACATGAATCGGCAAATAAAGATATCTGTAAGTTCTCAAACTTTGGCCACGTTTGTTGACTAGATCTTAAGGCGTTTATTATTTATGCTCTCAGTTATTGAAAACTATGGATTCCCATCTTTCTGTCCTATTACAAACTCCCAAAACAAAACCAACAAGGTATCACAGGAACAGAGAATATTCAAATACATAATATTCAAAGGATTCGGTGATTGGACTATTTTTTGCATCACACACACCAGATTCCTATCTTGGTATAAAGCTCATCAAAATCAGTGGAATTCTAAACATGACCAAAATGTGAGAATAGACCTAATTCTTAGTATTCCTGGATTTCTTATACCGATCTGTTAATACCTGTCTGTGTACCTGTCTGTTAATACCTGTCTGTGTACCTGTGTACCTGTCTGTTTATACCTGTCTGTGTACCTGTGTACCTGTCTGTTTACCGTGTACTTTGGCTGGTCGAGCAGATGTTTTGAGATGCAGTTGCAGCCAATTGCTTTAGTCGGTTAGTTTAAATATGACCTCTGTTGGCTGGACGGTCATGGATCAGATTTTAGTATTGCATCACGGGTGAAGCCGGTTAGTTAAAATTTGAACTGTGGTTGGTCAAAAATTGGTCATATGAAACTAGTTACCCACAAATTGAATGCTAAGATACACACAGCAAAATAACTTACCGTTGATTAGGAAACAAATATGCATATAAAACAAATTATTCTCCACATAACACACAATAAACACACACACACACACACACACACACACACACACATACATACATACAGCAACTTGGTATTTATTGAAGTATAACATTTTGCAATTATACTAAGCTGCTACAGAATAAAATAGGTTAATGGAAAAAACGTATCATATTTTGTTGGACGGTTTTATTTAATTAATTTTCTGTATGATTTGGTCCAATCAGAGAATTAATCAATTAATTGTAAAAGAATAGATAGAGCAACCAATCTATAACATAAATAATATGAAGATGTATTTCATAATATAGATTAAAAAAACAATTAATGATGCTAATGAACATACCTCAATGTAAATAGCATTTTGTGTCGGCAGGTAGGCGTCGGCACTGAACTGAGTAACTTCTGAAGATCCATCGGCAGACCATTATACTTAATGGATGGAATAGCCAGTAATTCTGGGTAGGTGAATACGTACAGCATTGTTATTGCTATGGTTTTAATCGATGGTGCCTTTATGCCGGACCACTGAAATGAGGCAGGAAAAATGCAGAATTTGAGAATGATGACAATAAACGAATCCATCCATAAACAGGTTGTTAGACAGGGAGCCATCCAGACAGCCAAATAGATTTTGATGAGTCACAAGGATAGTTGGTGGACGTGTTTGTTCTGGAACCACTTTATTAGCATTAAGATAAAATTTAGCTATTGTATTAGAAAGCCAATTCGGTTCAGCGTCACAAACAAACATCGGCCCTGACCTTGACTGAACATCATCCGCGACACTATATTTTATATCTTTATATCTGGCCCAAAGCCCATCCACAAATACATTCAGAGCTCTATTTCAAGTGTTACAGTCATAACAGTTCTACGTTACACTTGGAAAAAATATTCCAACCCGTAAGACAATTTCCTTCACCTAACACTTTGATTAATGACTCGATGGTTATTTGTTTATGTAACCTCTATTTAAAAGACCGGTTCACCGTCACTTTAAACATTCAGTATTAATACAAATATGATCAGAAAAATTATAAATAAGGTCAAAATAGATAACAGCTCAGATAATAGACTTAATCATCTTTAGAAGTGAGTGACTGCTTTGTTTAGCTTTGGTAATGATCACATCAGGGACTTGTGGCTTGGTGGGAGACCCGCTGGGAAATATGAGACAAGCTCAGGTCATACTGGAATTTGAGACCGCTGAGTGAATATTCTTAGTCTGAACAAGGCATGAAGGTTAGTAAGTGATTGAATGAGAGTGTGAGTGAGTATAGGTTAATGACACAGAGGTACACAAGCTGATAAACATTTACAACATTCAATAAGATGCAAAAGAGCAATTTTCAACACTAAGGACCACACCGAGCACTAAAATTAGGAGCAGTAATATAAGGCATAACATTCAAAATATCACTAATGCACCATCATCATCATCATCATCATCATTATCATCTATTTAAGCAACTGTCTATTTTATACTAAAAGTAATGTCTAACCTGGGTATACATACTGCGGAGTATCTGGACCCAGTACACCTCCCACAATGCTCTCTGACTCGTCATCATACACAGTAACTGTAGTCGCCATTCTGGACACTGTTCGGTATCTTCTGTCTTCTCATCAATAACACTTAACATGCCATGAAGTTCATTAACCACCTAGTTTATCAAAATAAGATATCAGACATACACACAAACTCAAGACATGCAATAGTTCTATATTACAGATGTCAAAATTAAAATAATGTTGATAATATTCTCTTCATATTATTATAGCCATGTTATGAACACACCCACACACGCACATACACAGTCCACACACACACACACACGCACACACAATATATTTAAAAAAAATTATCTAGAATTACAGTGTAAATAAAAACATTTAAAGTGAACCACTTATACATCATTTTCTCATTTCACATTTTTCAGTCTCATTATTCATTCCAAATAATTATCTGAAACAACCTAAATAAAAGACAATACATTTCACACAAACTAAAAATAGATATAATCATTTTATTCCAAAAAATAGCAGGTGAGATTACCAGTGAAAGGTCTTTCTGAACTATGAAATGATCCAGATCGATGGATGTTTCATCTGGATTACGGACAGAGTTCTGCAGCAGATAGCATGAAATTTTCTCAGACAAGGCTGATATGTGACCAGCTAACCCTGAAATACCTGAAAAGGATAGATTTATAATACTCAAAAAATAGTTTTTATTATTATTATTATTATCAATGCTGTATTGTGTCTCTGTGTTATGGATTGTAATTTGTGGCTTCAGTGATTATTTATTAAACATTCTTAGATATAAAATATTGAGATATAAAACTACTGGCACCCTATTAATGAAGAGCCAAGGTTCTAGTCTTAGCCAGTGAGCTTCAGTGGCCTAGCGGTTAAGCACCCGGTACTTGGTGCTATGGGTCACAGGTTCAACAGTTGAACCTTTTTCAGATTAATTTCCTGGCTCACTACATCGTGGGTGGTTGACCACGTTAAATGGGCGCTGTCTCCACTGAATTATTAAAAATAAAGGGGGACGTTAAAGATCCCCTGAGAATGTAAAACATTCTGGCAGTGACCACCCTCAGGGTATTTCGGCTCCATCTTTCCGTACTGCTCCCCTGTGAGTGGTGGGGGAGGAGCTTTCTCAACCAGTCCAACATAGAGGCTGTGCCAAATAAGCTTGGCAATTCTCCCCGAAAAACCAAGCATTATTCTTAGCTGTTCCATTTTCATAATGTACAGATGCCCCTTTGGATCACCATAAAGTCATATGACATTAAATATGACTAGTATGTCAGTGATCCACAGCTGGACATATCACTACATTCTGACAACAACAACAAATTCAGTTTTCATTGGATAATACGGAAAAGCTGATATTAAATTATGGACGACTCAAAATCTATTTACATATATCTATCTAGCTTCACCGATTAGTTGCTAAAAAATTCCATTATTAGACCTTGGGTCAGAAATAAATTCTAGGTCTCACTTCTGACAAATACAATAATACGAATTAACATGAAGCATTAGTATACAAAGCTATCTACTCCCATCCCAACAACATCCAATGATCTACTGTCTAAGACATTCTGCCTTTCTGGACATGAGAACAAATTGCTATGGCGAGCCATGCCTAATTTGTAGGAGCTTTTATTGAACACTGTAACTCTCTATTACTATTAGTACATGGTAGATCTTATTGTAATACCTGTCACCTTCGGTAGATGGGGAATGACGCAGCTTGCATCGTTTAAAAATCACAATGGATAGCATTGAGATAGGGCATTCATTTCAAGGATTCTCAACAAAAAATCTAAATCCACCAAATGCCAGTCCACCTGATTATCTGTGTTAACATAATCCTATAAAGTCAGGTGATTAAGTCAGATACTTTTGTAGAAGTCCGTTTCTCGAATTCTCAAATATGTTGCGTGTGTTTGTGTGTATGCGTGTAGCTATGTCTGTCTGTGTGTGTGTTTGAAAAGATTCCATGACCCCATGAACGTCGAGAATCCCTGTAATAGCCCTTTATGGCTAGCACAATATTAAAAGCACCAGCTCATTTACCAAGCTAATAAATATAACGTTTATACAACAGTAACAATATTGGAATTAAGATGGTGACTATACACATAGCATAGCAGCCATGTTGTCTTTGTCGGTAGAACATTTATTCTTTTAATATTTCGGGTTTCAGTTGGATATTGCTATTTCCCAAGGATCTCTCCATATGTCCGATGTGCAATACTGTCATGACTTTAATCACATAGATCTTCAAAGTCTGCCTAACCACATTATAAAGTTGTAGGTGTTACCCGTTTCTTGGTCTTTATGTGTTATCACTGCTTCTTGAAACGCCACTATACTGTTCTGCAGCTGTTGTAATGGCGATAGCAGCAACTCTTCCATGTCATCTTCATCATCGGAAAACACACCTGAGACAAAACAATATGATGTTGTTATTGTTAATGATGATAATGCTGATAACAGAATAATGTACAACCTAATGAAGTGCTTAGAGAATATTTATCATAAACAGGCTAAATAATTAACCAGAATTTCACCAGCCGGTGAAATATTATTGAAATTAAATTCATACAGCACTATAGTCTATTCAAGCCAGATATGTCATGACTAAGCTGGGGTGACAATCAGACTCTTTGTACCCCAGCTGATTCGGAGCTATGGACATTCCACAGAGATGATTCATAGTGGCATAATATATCTCTTACTGTGTGTTCATGGCTCATGGCGATGAGAATATCACACATTCTACATAGAATAAAATCAGCCTAACACCACCCTTGAACTGCAGTTCTCTAAAATTACATCCACCACCCCCCACCTGCACTATCTCACCTTCTAAAAGCTGTGCTGTCAGTTTGTTACAGGACGTCTCATATTTGCTGTACAGTGCTCCGGGTATCTTCTCTGCCTTCTTCAAAGCCTCAATGAACATCATTTTAATGTCAGGTTTATCAGGCAACTAATGGAAATATATGAAGTTAAAATGGAATTTTAAAAAAATAAATATAGTTTAAATGAGATGCATAAGACAGTATTTTTAATTAATCAGTTTTGGTTATTAAAATATTTTCCCTTTTTTTTAAATCTGTTTTGCCCCGAACAAGTAATTTTTAGATATCATCAATACAATGGCCAATTATACAAACAATTGGACTTCCCTAAGGACAATGCCATTTGTAACTTTTATTGCGTGTGTAATTTGTCTTTGAGATAACCATGATTTCCGTTTGTTTAGTTTTGGTTAAAGAACGAGCAAATGTTGTAGATCTATTTTTAGTTTAATCCTTCGGTTCCGTGCTGTCTGGATATTGCAGACAATCGACATTAATTCACCTAATTGAATATATGACATAATCTGACCAGGAATCTACCAGTCAGAGAAAATCCAGTGTACGGAATTCACCCTCTGCTGGAGTGATCCACATACCCATTCTTAAATGCGTATAAGCTGAGATAAGGCAAATTTTGGCTAAAGGAGCAAATCAATCTGTCACCACAGCTGAGATGCCAAGAACACGTAACTACAAATAAGATAAGAATAAATCAAAAGGAATAGTCTCTATGCTGCGTATGACCAGTAGCTAGATATGTATTTGTGGGATTGTGAGAAAATATAATTCCCTACAACATACATCCTCGTCTTGCACTATGCTGTATTACTCGGAATTAGCTAATATCGTCTCCTTTTCCATTGCAGCAGTCTGTTCCCAGTAAAACCCTTAACAGCTCAGAGATATTTCCCATCTAGTGTTAGGACTCTCCAGCATTAAAATAGTTTACTCGATCTGCTTAAATTAAGTGATTGGTGCAAGTTATACCATGCCATTACTGTTATCATTGAGGCAGTTGAAAATACAGCCAAATATTGGAGATACAGTGGTAAATTGGAGTGTCAGGCAGAATTGGTAAAGTGATGATACCAAGTAATAATAATGATGTCTTTCTTCATCTAGAGCCATTCCTGGCTGTTGTGATACAGATAACGTAAATCTTTAATGGATTAATGTGTTACTAATGGTAAATAGTACTTACTGGTCTTGGTGTAAGTAATGTTGGTAGAAAATATCCAACAAAATATGGCTTCCGAAAAATACTGAAACAAAAAATAAAGAATAAATGTAAAACAGTTTTGTTGTTGTTATGTATTCTAATACACCAATTGCAGATCACCACATACAAGACACTCTAAGAACTTCAATGAACCATTTACTAACCACGCAAATATTTCAGTGCCTTCCCCCAAACACACTGATACAATTATCTGACTAACAAACAAATTGATAGACACACCAAGCTCTGTCTAAATTAAGCAAACAAAACCTGAAACAGATTTTTCAGCATGAAGCATTTCCCTTGCATGTTCTAGCCTAACCCTGGTGAAGAGATCGTGAACTATTCAAGAATTGTGCATGAACAGTTTCCACATAGAATTCATGAACAACACATGAACAGTTCATGAATGGTTCTTGAACATGAAAACGTGCTAGTCATGAAACGTTCATGAACATTTCAAGGCACAGACTGCAGGAACTGTTCATGAACATTTCAATGCATATGGTCCATGAACAGTTCATGAATGGTTATTGAACATGAAATGGTCCTATTCATGAAAAGTTGATGAACTTTTCAAGACACAGAGTTCACTTTTAGCCAGTTATTTATTCAGTTAGAGATGTATCATTGGGCATGCAGAAGTGATGAATACATTAGTGGAAAATGAATATTTAAAAAAACAGTCTAGTCATTAGTATAATCTTGTTTGTGTTTAGGGCTAGTTTTATAAACATTACAGCAAAATGGCATAAACACGTAGTATAAGTATAAATGCATGTATCCGTTCTGCTCTGCATTTTTCCACAAATAAAAAGATACCTGGATTCCATTATATTGGCAGGAACTCTACCAGTTTTGTCAAAGTTCTCAAGAGCCCTGTCAATATCCTGTTGAGTCTGTGCCTGAATCTGTATGAAAGATGATAATGGTGGCAAACGGTAAAACAACATAAATAATGTAAATTACTGAAATAAATTGATGTTCGATCGACGTTTGATGTTTTATGGCCATTTTTGTGCACCAGGTAGGCTATTAAAATGGGCCGGGTAACCTCCAAAGGTAATGGGGAGAAGTGAAAGATGAAACACCCTTCAGACATGCCCAAGCCGAGATTGAACTCGGGTGGTTGAGATCTGTGGCCAACTGCGCTACCACGGAGGTGCCCCTTACTTAGGTGAATGAATTGAGAATGCTAGCCCTGGAACACCAGATAAATCCATGAACAATCAAAGGACTACATAGTATTAGATATGTATCATTTAAATATACTATATTTAATACGTTACTAACAAATACATTTCAGTACCTTTTCAGTCTTAGCCTTGCTGCCATCTGTGTAGATACCTAGCTCTTCCACAGGTTCCTGCAGCCATATTACGACAACAACAACATTAGCATAGTGTTAATTACATGTTTATAATTTATTACAAAATTAGGCTTAATGATTATTATTTTATCATATTTTATAATTTTAACTCAACCCAGTAAATATAATCCATATCAATTTATAGTAAATACAACATTAACTAATGACTTTGGAAATATATAGTCATAATGTCTACCGAAAATAAAACACGAATTATTCAGCCACTAAATTATTTAATTTTGCAGATGTGTGTAATATAGACATCTCTTAAGCTTTTTTTGCTGGGGCTATCCTTCATAGTTACATTTACACAAAATGGGACTATATTCTTCACCTTAATACTGGACAAACCCACAAAAAGTAACAAATTATTGAATAGTATTTTAAAGTAACACTTTAAAGAGTCACTGAAGAGATTTGTTTTAGAAATGTAGAAAAAAGCATGAAATGAAGTTGGTCATATTTCACTTAGAATGGTTCTCATGTCAAAACAAATCCTCGCATAATGTTTAAAGTTATTGAACACTTAACAACACGTAGCTGGAAACAGACTGCTTCGTGATTGGTCAAATGTAACAGATTATCTCAGCAAGTAAATAGCACAATTTTATTATAGTCATACTCTACCTTAAGATCCATCAGACGAGTCTTTACAAGCATTATGTAGTCAGTCAGCAGAGGACGACATTTAGGAGGCCCCGAAGGTGGTTTTAAGAGATGTGCCTAAAAAGTTTATTAAACGGAAATAATATGCTATAATTGAATGATACATTGACACAATGGTGTAAGATTTCTAAGAAAATACTAAATTTATGATAAAATTGTTTATGGCAATTTAACACAAGTATAAACAAATTTAAAGGATTTTCTTTTATTAGTTTTTTAATAAATTAAAAACTTAATAATTTTTAGTCACAAAAATATTTTCATTTTAATAGTTTATCTAAAACTGTAACTGTTAATTTCCCCATCTCTCAGGTGTTCCACTGTACCTTCAGATATTTTGGCAATTCAAATGGCACGATATCAGTAAGAAACTTCATCAGAAACATGAAAGCCTTTTTGTTCGTGATCAGAGTTGTGGCTGTATCTACAAACACGGTCTAGAAATGAACAAAAGAATTATAGGCATATTCTTATAACACACGTGATTAAAATCAGATGGCTACAATGGTCGATACCGTAAAACTAAACATACGAGAAATTTATGATACGTAAAATAGCAGATGATTAATATTTTACGGCCAGTTTTGTCCATATGACAGGCTAAATGGCCCGAACAACCTCCAATGATAATGAAACAAGAAAGAGAAACATTCATTATACCACTGTGTGTTGGTGTAAGGAGTGATATAAACTTTTCTTGTTTATAGCAGTAAATTTAGACCAGACGTGTTATTTTATGGTTACCACAGGTTGTGTTTGTGGTCTTCTGATGGCACAGTGGTTAGAACAAGGTTGTTGATTCTAATTTGACTAACACCCATATTTGCAGGATTTCATTCCCTAGGGAGTCACCCTGTGCACTGGGTAGGCTAAATGGGCCGAGCGACCTCCAAAGCCAATGAAGCGAAGTCAAAGATGAAACACCCTTCAGATATGCCCATGCCGAGGTTCGAACATAGCAGACTGCCATTTGTTTTATTTCATTGCTAAATATTATTTAATCACAGCTTTTAGCGGTTAATGTTCTACTTAAAACATGTGGTTCAAATACTGACACAGGAAGCATATGCTTATTTGTAACATTCTACTTACGTTAAACCATTGCTGATAAGTAGGAAAGACATGTGTCCCTTCATTACATGCTTGTCTGGCCAATAGGAATCCAGCAATAAGACCATCTTGTTGATTGGTGTCAAAGGCATTTTTAAGCAGCTCCTGGATAAGTTCTGAAGTAATCATTTTATTACGACCATTATGCTGATGACGAAATATTTTTCAAAATAATAAACGACCGGAAATAGGAAATTGGTGATTCGAATCATACACCTACTTGACATGGCTGGTGGAGCCCCCTTGTAACAAATGAGCACACTTGATGTATAGATGAGTAGAGTTTTCCAATTCACTTCTTGGCATTCAATGACCTGTCTCAGAAGACTTAAAGCTTCTTCCACATCAAACACACTGAGAAGCTGAAAAAAAAAACATTTACTCAGACTTCTATAATTGGGCATAAACATTCTGGCTTCACCGTACATGTCATTACAGTGAGAGAACAAATCGATATTATACATGGCCAGAACAAAGTGTGGCTGAATATTCAGCAAATGCTCAATACTGTATTAAATTGATGTCTGCTGTTATATATAAGATAAAATCTTGAAATAAGCCAACAATTCACACACACACACACACACACACACAGAGAGAGTCCATTCTCAAATAACTGAATTACTACGTGGACAAGGTCATAATTCAGTTGATCGAGAGTTAATGGTTTGGATAACTGATCTGGTGGCCAGAAATGCTATTAAGTTACAATTTATACAACCAATATAGCAATTCAAGAAATGTGCAGTTGGCCACAGATACATAGCACTTGGATTCAAACCCTGGTTGCGATATATCAGAAGGTTGTTTCATCTTTCACTTAGCCTCATTACCTTTAGAGGTCACCTGGCCCATTTAACCACCTTGTGCACAAAAGTAGCCGTTAAACAGCAACATTTACGTTTTACATTTAGAGCTGAGGTGAATTGGGTTTAAAGATGTCTACACATAGTCTTACATATTCAGTATGTGGCAGTATGTGGAAGTTGATAACATATAACACATATCAAATATTGTATATTGATTTAAGAAATTCAACCACACATGATTGAGTATGAATTATTTGTTCATAGAGGGATATTTTACGTCCCAGGCATTGTTCTAGTAAATACTACTCGCTTGCTGCTCAAGTTCATAAATTAGATTAAGAATAGATTTAATTTTTTATATTGACAAAGTTTACTCATGGAATTGTGACATTTACACTCTCCACATCTACATACTCTTCGAGTTTTATGTCGGAGTCCGTACCTAGCTGCATGCCTAGTGAGTCTCTCAGAATTAGCCAGAGTGAACCACGAGTCATTATAATTATTGTTTAGCTTTCCTGTTCACAAAAACATTATTGGTAATACACCGTGGAAAGTGTGTTTGTTTTTAAAGTGTCTGATATGAGTGTCACTGGTATATTTAACCTATTATTGGAATTCTATAACAGGTCAACCATTGTCAATTTTCCCACTTTTGTGTGCAGATTCTTCCCAGCCAACATTTTTTGATATGAGTTAATTAGAGCTGTGAGTGTTTTTATTGTATTCTCACAGAGCAGACACGTTTGTCCTAAATTATTTTGGCACCTCTGGCATATTGGTGCAAGAAAAATATGTGTAGACTTGAATTTATTTCTGCCATATGTTTACATCACAAACAATATATATTACACCAGAATGGTATACGAACATGTACAGCAAAAGTGTTGATCCTTATTTGTAGAAATTAGGCTATTAAACAAATTTGGAAAACGATAAAAGGCTGTCTGATGTCTGGTATGAGACAATTAAAAAAAAACACAAGTTATTATTCCCAAATGAACCAGAACTCACCACAAAACATAAACTGGCATGTCACATCTATTGTCATAATGAAATTATTCCACTGCAAGAGATTACCCACAGAATTAACAATAAAGATACAATCATGGTAAAGAATGACTAAAAACAAAACTCAATATAAAATAACTGACTGATTCCCAAAATGATCATCTTTCTTAAGGAATTATTTAAATAATTAATTTAATTTAACACTGGTCTCCAATCGCGACTGCCACTTTTGTGCACATGGTAGGTTAAATGGGCTGAGCGACCTCCAAAGCTAATGAAGCGAAGTCATAGATGAAACACCCTTCAGATATGACTGGTCTCTAATAAAATACCTCATAATCAAGCATTATGAAGATTAAAACCTCTCTTGAAAGACTAATGGCAATGGAACCATATTAATTAACCAACAGTTTAGTGCCTTAAGATCCTTTAAGACACATACATACATGCACCCATACAGAGAAAGTATAAGATATATGATTAACAATGACAATAATTTTCTCCAGCTTTACCTGTGGAAATGATGTCACTATAAAACTTTCAGCCTTAAGTAAACTCCACTGGTGTTGTTGCTGAATTGCTTCAGAGACTGAATAAATAGATTAAAAAAGATAAGAAACATAATGATTAAAAATAATTTTAATTATGTTTTTAAATAATTTGTTTAATGTGAATATTTGTGTTAACAACAAATACTGTTTTTTTAACAAAATTAATGTGTTTTAGGAAATCTGCTCTATAACCATCTATAATCATTACATCAATGCACATAGTTATAAATATTAACATACTGTTATAACATCCAATAATAACTCACATAAAGCACAAACCTTTGATAACTGGATTTATTCCCAGTATAATACAGAACTGTTTTGAAACGTATTTCTTCATTGCAGAATTTCCGACAAGGATTTGTTCACAAACTATGACCTCGTATGGACAGATATCAAAGGATTCTTGATCACCTTGAAATGTTATCAACTCTATCCAAAGGAAAGGTAGCAAAAAAAATACATACTGAAAATCAGTCATTTTAAAATTGACTTTTATATTCAAACCACAGAATTAATTAATTCTCCCAATAGTTTATTAAACATTTATTAGGCATGTTACTCTATTAACTGCATTACCTGTGTTTAATGTACTACATTTCATTAATCAGTTTAATATTAAATCTTCAATAAAATCATATTGGTCTTATCTCATATAAATACTCATCTAAACTGTTTTGGAGAATACTGAACGCAAACAATTTTAGATATAAAGAATAAAAATTACACACGTAAATATATAAGATTATTGAAGATAATGAAATTTGGTTGACTTACTTTTTGTGACACTGTCTAGTAATGCAGAAGCCACCTGAAAATAATAATAATAATTACAATGATAATTTATGATAATGTTTCAAAACACTATAATTATCCATCTCTCTCTCAGTCTCTCACATATATATATATATATATATATATATATATATATGTTACAGTTAATCCATATAATCAGAAAATATGTATATTACCTGAAATATTCAGGTAATACATCTATTGCTAACTGACATTTAATACAGATTACCTGAAATTTCAGGTAATACACATATTACCTGATTGTACAGATTAACTGTAACATATGGTGCATGGACAAATGCCCACCAGACAAATGTGCACCGGACAAACGCTCATAAATAAAGTGGGAGGTTGGATAAATGCCCACCAAGAAATAAAATATGAAACTAAACAAAACTTTGAACCAAAAGTATTTTTCTAACTGCCTTTGAATAAATAATGTTAATAAAAACCTTTTTCAGGCCTTTCACAGGAGCATCTTCTCTACCACTGATCCCATCACTATAAGCTTGTTTAATTAAATAGCACATGATGCCTGAATAATGAAAACTACTAGAAATAAACTAAAGCAGGTAAAATGTTATGAAGCTTATATAATATAAAGAAACAACTATATAATGCCAAAATGATACTTGTATAAAATAATTTTAAATAATTATCAAGAATTCAACAAACAGAAATTATTCAAATTTAAAGTATAATCAATAAATGTATAAAACTTTTAAGGGAGTGAAAATTAGTTAAAAATAAACATTACAACAATTATTTATGCACTCACCTTTAACAACATTTATCCGGTTTTGCTTGCTGGCATCCTCTTTCACCAGACAAAGGCTGACCAAGTTAGAAGACAGTTCACCAATAACTCTGGGCTTAGACAAATTACTGAAACAATATTTGAATATCTTATTCAGTAGTTCAACAGAAACAGAACACCCTGTAAATGTTTTCAGTTATCTCCCTATTATACACTGCGATGTACTATGTATTTATTGGTGAATGTTTCTTGTGTTTTACTTCATTTACTTAAACCTAATGAACTCCCACAGGAACAATCTAACCTACAAGTTTATTAGATGAATTTGAATTCTGAACTTCAGTATCAGTGGCTACTGTTAAATTCTACCATTGGAGCTACAAATCTATCAAATAGTGCTACTACTGTTGGCGATGAGAAAATGAGTTGTTTCTAACATTAGCATTTGTACTTGAAAAAAACTCAACACAATTACGTATATAATACTGCACTACACATACCACGTAATAAACATGTCTAGTGTCATGATACCACAAGCATGCGAGTGCCATATCACTTCTACAGGTAATAACATCTGTGGAGATAAAACAACAATACAAATACGTTCAAAGTACTGTGACATAAAAGCTCATCATGTAATACAAATCAAGTTACTATTATTTAGGCACTATCTCTATCATGACCAGTGTAAACCACTCACTACTCCAACATAACATGCCATATGTTTGTTTTATTGGTTTTTTTAAAGCTTACATGTAAGAACATCAAAGCTTACATAGTGTGACCGAAGAAGTAATAAAATGAGACGAAATATTCTGCATACTAAAAAGGATAACAACATATTCAAATCAATGCTACAAGCAAATATTTTGTGGCTATTTACAGTTATCAACATTTTGACAAGTGTACAGCGTACAATTTCTATAACAATTCCTTATCCTAATGTGTACAGAATAAACCATTTATCACAAATATATTATATCTAACTGCATACACTCAAATTGGAAGTTACACTCAATAAATCAAACATTTATTTCAGACAATACATTCCAGAAGTTAATTAATTATCTTCTGTATGCAGAATGTATGATACCTAGGAAATAAATTTCTTTTCTTTGGTTTAGCTTTATTTTACCTGTGATTATCCAGATTTAAATGATTCATTCAATATAATATCTTAAATATTGTAAAAGCTATAATTCTGAGCAGTTACATTAAAAGCAAGTATACCTACATGTTACCTAATTTAGAAGCTGTAATTACGACTCTGCTATTCAAATGTGTGATGATACAGACAGTAATAAAATCAGATCACTTTGATAGTTACAAACTAAAACCGGATTTAATAATTAGCATCTAAAAATTGACAATTAGTTTAATTACAAACAATGGATTTATAGCTATCTTTGTGATCTTTACCTGATCCATTTTAACCACAACGTTTGACTTTACCTTCATGAGTCCTAACACACTTCCCAACCTTTAGTTATAGCATCAATGAAGAATGCCAGGTCACTTATAAACTTAGCGTTATCCTTGTTGGATTTCTATAAAAAGTGTCCCATTTCTTCATAACTAACAATGATAATGGTTTTAGTTAGTTTATTGCATGTCAGTTTCTCCTAACCAATGTACAACATTATCCTATCAGCTGCTGTACATGTAGCTTACTGTATTTCTCATATGACCTAGTGACTAAATGGCCTAAATTGTGCTGATGTGTCATTAAACAACATTCATTCATCCATATGACCTAGTTAGGCTAAGGTTTGTCCAAATCATTTCATAACTACCGGCAAGTCATCATATTTGCTGATTTCAGCGTGCAGTTACTTTCATATTTGATCAGATAATATATAATCAATATTTATTTGTATTTCTAAAAAGGTAGCAGAATATATAGTAATGTTCATAGTAATGGTGATTATTATGACTAGCTCTCAGTTAAAATTAAACTGATAAAATAGCTCTATATATATATATATATATATATATAAGTATATTTATGATGAAATAGAGCAGTATATATATATATATATATATATATATATATATATACACACACACAGAGTAAACCCTTGTTTGTAAACACGCTTCAGGAGCAGTCAATAATAGCACAATAGCCACATTCAATACAACATAGAGCTAATAATAAACTGACTTATGTTAAGAGCAAACTTCAATGAGAACCATTAGTTTTTTCAGTCTTCCGGTTGATCGTAATCAAACAATTTACTGTACCTCCTTATTAATTATTTTGGTGAATATTTGTCTGTTGAAGTTGCCCTTGTCTTGGAGAAGATTAGCCGCAGCGAGAATCATCTCAAACTGGTTCTGAAATGAAAGAGCACAGTTCACCCAAAATGACCGTTTGGCATCTCGTAAAAGACTATCTCTGGCACTACATTAGGAGATCTTTAAATGTAGATGATCTTTTATGATAAATTTATATTGGATGCCTATTAGAAAATGCAGGGACCAAATTTTAATCTTTTTTTTTTAATGCAAGAGATGTATTATTGTGTATAGAATATAAAAACTTTCACATAAAAGATTTATTAATTAACACCTCAGATGTTTTTTCATGCCTGTCTCTTACTAGTTTTTAATCACTTTAAAGCAAGACAAGTGACTTGTTCTAAGCAACTAAACCTTTTTAATCATATTCCAAGAGTAGTGCCTACATTCGACACCATTGCTTATGATACTTATTTCCTTCAACAGTCTGAACTACGACTCATTTCTAAACCAAGCAATTATTCGAGCCACACTGTAGAGCACCAGTCAGATAAGTATCAATACATCAAAATTAAACCGTAAACAGTTTAGTTATGCTAGATTTTAAATTCAAATATCAAGAACGGTTATTAATTAATTAATCAGCAAGAAAATAACAATGGAGTGCAAGAGGAAACTAAAAGAAAATATTATCACGAATGTTGTCTAAATCATACTTACCCCGGTACTCATCTCGTAAACATGTGGGCACTCTAATTGTGCAGTGGTATTAGAACCAGGGTTAGCATTGATTTAATCAAGCTGATTAAATCATTGATTTAATCAACATGAAAAAATCAAGATATTGATTTTTTTTCAGATTATACTTGATTTAACTGTATGTATTTTTAAATAAAGTTTAAGTTTGTACATAACAGCTTTGCTTTAATTCTTTAAAAATGCTATGAATGAAATGTTCAGCCTATTGGGTATGTTATGATATTCCACATATTTATTTATTTTCAGAATTACATATTATTTCTTATCAGATTGTTGAGAAAATCAAATAAATCAATTTGATCGAAAAAATCCAATTTAATCGAAAATAAGGATTTTCCAACCCTGATTAGAACATTCTAATATAAATTGATTGAAGACAATTAAAAATATGAAAGTAGGCTTATGGCAACATGATTGTCAAATGCAACATTACATGTTTACAGGATGAGCGCATAGTTTGCATAATGTGGCACTAGTCACATTTGGGGCATATGGCCTTACCACGGTCATGTTTACATATCAACACAAAGTCAATCATGATGACTTTTCATTTTCATTGGCTTTTACAGTATTTAGGTGGATACATGCCAATATTCTAAATGCTGAACCACCTATGATTCATAATAGCATATATACCTGTGTATAAGACAAAGGAATCATTCTAGAGTTTATTCTACAACGGGCAATTCATCTTATACACATGAAACACGTATATGCAAGAATATCCAATGGTTAACAAGGTGAACCGTTATTCGCCTTAAAAGGAGAAATTAACATTACATGCCAATCAAAAATGAATTTTTTTAGAAGACTTTTCTGTTCCATGATGAATACAGCTTAACCAATTGCAGGAATATTAAGCAACTTCATTTGAAATGACAATAAATATAAATTGACTAATACATGAAGTTATAGATGAGCATATATGGTAATCATTTGCTGAAGGTGTCACAACATAACTGAAATTTGTTACTAATATTCTGCCTCAGTAATGTACCAATAGTGAAAACAGTTTTTCCGAATTAGCAACAGATGTCATATGAGTATAAGAGATCTGCCAAGTGGACAGTTGCCCTGTAGACACCCTACCATATGGTCAGGGGGAAAGGTGGACACTTGCTTCTTGACAAAATAACATACAATGGTGATAAAGTTTTTCGTTGACATTCCAGGATTCACCCACACTGTTGGTACGTGTATGTAACTGATGAGTCAGTGTAGTGAAATGGATGTTCTACAATCTTGAAAGATACTAAACAGGAACCTGATACTAGCTTAAAGTTGTCATTATCTAGATCTGTGAGTGCTCTCACTCATCGACAGTTACCTGTTACAGAGTCAAATTGTATCGATGTCTAAATGAACAGGAATGTCTTTAAAGAAAAACTTACGTGCTAGTCGACAAATCATGTCAATTATACAACAAAGAAATTATTCCTAAATTAAAGAATTATAACAATACAGATAATATATTACTTATTTAGTTATTACATTTCATGACATTTTGTTTATGGATTTTTTTTAAATCGCCGAGCATTGGATTACCTCAACTAAAAACATAGATCTCTGTTCAAATTTGAGGGTTGCTGTTGCCACTAAATACATAATTATCCTTATTTGTGTCCGTGTACCTGGGACCTTATCCAAAACTGGCACCAAATCAATGAAATATACAGTAACTTGTGCACAGGAAAAGTTATACTTTAAGTACCCTTTGCTCTTCTGACAGCAACAAGCTATTCACGGTAGATGACAGTAAGCTCTTTAGTTGATTGGCCAGTTTTCCAGCTGTAGTGACAGCCACAGACACACCAATAGTGCCAGATTCATCTTCCAAATACTTCACCAAGGCTTCAACTTCAGAAAAGAAAGTACAGTAACATAATAAATAATAAAACCGACAGTTAATGTTACAAGATTTTAAATATAACTATACATGTATATAAATTGCTCTCTCTCTCTCTTTGTGTGTGTATGTGTGTGTGTGTATACTTGCAGGTATCAGGATGCAAATACAAGTATATTATCATTATTCTAAATGAACAAGTCAGTCGCATAACAGTAAAATGTATACTTCCATATGGACACAATTAATCACGTGTTAATTGATGATAAGAAATATTTATTTAAACCAGTTTACATCTTCTACAGGAGTCAATAAATAACTTATTTCTTTATCAGCAACACTGATCACAGCTAGGATGTATTGTTAAGGGGCAACTCCCTGGGGACATTACTGTATCCTTTCCATGAACATTATCTGGCATAGATCTTAAAATAAAATGTCTTACAAGGTCAAACTTAGGACGTTAAATTTGATCAAATCTGTCAAATTATTGGAGGATATTCCCACAACAGCATTGTAACTTTTTATGACACATTTTAATCACTTACATGAGCAATATGCTAAAGATAGATATTTGTGATTGTAGTAGTGATTTACCAGAGTTAAGAAAATGACCATATAAATTGTAATGAGTTAATTTATGTCTTATTCAAAGACTACCGGTAGTTGAATAGAGTTATATTTAAACAACGAATATTTTATTCCATATTGGCACTTGGAACTGACAGTGTTGGTGTAGGATACCTAGTAGTCAGCTAATGATTGAACCAAAATTTAATGTCTGCCCACACAGATTAATGATTCTGAAGTGCAGTGTGTATATATATATATATATATATATATATATATATATATATAATCTCCAACCACTGTGCTTCAGATCATTTAACATTGACAGAGTGAATTATATCCATGTGATTTGGCACTCTGTATTATTTAAAATTCCCACACACCATCTCCAATATTTCTCGTCAGAATTTCTTTCATTAATGTTTCTTATAACTACAGTCCTTTATCAATAACTGTCTGAGAAGAATCCTCCAGATTCACTGGGCAAACACTATCAGTAACAGTGACTTATGGGAGAAAACACACCAACGGAATGCTGGAGATGATGTCATAAGGAGACGATGGGGGTGGCGTGGTCACACAATCCGAAAACCAGCATCAATTATCACCGGGCAGGCCCTAAGATGGAACCCACAAGGAAAGAGGAAAAGAGGACACCCAAGAAATATGTGGAGAAGGGATCTCCCGACAGATATAAAGAGGACGGGTTACAGCTGGAGGGAGCTTGAAAAGAAAGTCCGGGACAGAAGACTCTGGAAGACTGTTGTCAATGGGCTATGTCCCAGGAGGGGCGAAGGGTGAAGAAGAAAAATGTTTCTTATCTTGTTAATTATTATAGATAGTTTATTAAAGTTCACTTGTCATTGATATTAGTCTTCTTTGCATTCAATGAGGATATTCATCTGAACTGACCAGATGTGTGTATCTATCTGTGTCTTAGATGTTTCTTATATACAAATAAATAAAGAGAACTTATTCAGCTATGAATGTGTTTATAAATTTACACTATAATTATGTTTTGTATTATTCCTTCAAAGAGAGTAAATAATACTTACTGCTAAGAAATCTAGCAGATTCTGAAAGATTCCTACCAGATAAATGTGAGTCCTGTAATATTACAGTTTCCTGAAATATTAATTATTTATATACAAAAAAGGAATACATAGACAAATGTTTTAGTTGTGTCTATATATATATATATATATATATATATATATATACATACACACACATAACATAGACACGTTTAAATATTGCTTTGCAGATTCATTGGTTATAAATATATAAGTATTAATCATAAATGTATCATATTGATTTACCTCTTTAAGTAGTTTCTGTGTACTGACACTGTGTGACAGCAGCTGAAACAATGTATGTTTTAACTCATCTTTATCAGTGAGCTGGAAACTAGTATTCTGTTTGTGTCTCTCTGAAATTAAAGCAGTCATAAATTTAAATTAGTCAAACAAAACAAGAAGTGGCTGCAAAAGATGTTTGAGTTGTTATAAATGAGTGCCACCGGTTACTTAGAAAATTGATTTTCAAGTTCAAGTACTTTCATACTAAAGTACAGTTAATTATTTCCAAATTGCGGTACGATTGGACCTGAATACATTTTTGACAATGAGCAAATGTAAAAAGAGTCATAATTTTTGGTCAGGCCTCAGCACTTTATCATTAACATGTACATTATGTATCTATGAAAAGGCAAAGGATCCTTTTAAGTAGACAACTAACTGTAAATCATTAAATGTCTAACTTAATTTCATAAATACTGAATGTTGTTTTGCAAGAAAATATTTTTAACTTTTTCTTATTTATATCATGATTCTTAGTGCAACAATATGCTATCCCTAAACTAATTTTGTATACATTTAATATTTTTTCATGTGTTTTAATAATTTCTGACCATGACGTTAAAAATATACATTATTATTACAATGCAAGGGCTGATGTACATATGTATGTGTTGTATTCATATACATATTTTGAAACACTTGCATATACTAGGTACTTAGGATATGAAATAGTCAGTACTGGTACTAGAGTACAGCTATGAATGGATTCGACTTTGAAAATAAATGTTTTGCTACAAATATGTTAAATGTAATTAAGGCAAACTAGTAAAAGTTATTTTAATATATGTTATCACAATCAATAATAGATTATGTCACAACAGACTGGTGTCTGTTTTCCAATAGGCTAATTAACAACAAAATATGCTCATATGTAGATTGTACACACAAGCAGACAAAGTTCACATTACTGTCTTCCTATTTCTCACGTCTTATGCTGTCATCACAATCTATATCACTATCAGTATATGGGAACACAAATAAAAAAATGTGATTGCACAGATGCAAATAATACAAGGATAGACTGACTATGTTGTACAGACTTACATGTGTCATTAGACAAAATAACTATTATGTTATGAATATATTAACTGAAATTTGCACACAAAATATCACCTACATATTAAGCATAAACAATGACATGTTATGAAATAAACTCAGTCTTTACCAACCAGTAGCTCTATATGCCTAATACACTCTGAATCATACTAATTCCACATGATTTTTGGTAGTCCTGATATTTTCATTGAAAAAAATATTTGATACATGTGTATATATATATATATATATATATATATATAATTTATTCATACTATTATATAGTACAGTGTACATGTGTAACAGTTTTTATGTGCAAACATTATAAAATAATAGTGCAAAACAGTGAACATGAAAGTTATTATTACAAAGCAATGCACATAAAATGTAAAAGCTCACTGGTGTCGATCATAGCTGATGAAATACTACAAATTTCGACAGCAACAGTATTTACACAGTTTAACTTAATTTTTAATTTGCTCAATGACTTCCATATTATTCAATTGATAAAGCAGATATTTTCTGTTAGATGCAACAATTGACATACATCTTGGCACATAGTGATACAATCTGATTCCTACTATGCATTGCACAATAATAAAAAGAAGCAAATCTTCTCAACAATTGCATATCAATATTTACATCTCCATAAAGATGCTTCAAGGAGACACAATGCCTTTGATTTGATCAAATTCTTTGTGCCAATAAAACTTCTTATAGAATAGTGCACTTTTGTAGTGCTGTTGATTAGTGCAATATTCTGCATACCTCTGTATTACTAATATGTCTGTTAACTGGTACATCCAATCATCTCAGTTCCCTGAGAAATAGTGGCTTGGCCATATATCTCAAGTATGATAAGTGTTCAGGTTAAATAAAGCAGTCACTATCATCCCAGTGAAAGCTGCTTGTAATGTTGTCAATCCATAACAGTCCACAATTAATTATATCGAGGACTTAATGTTGGTATTTAGAATTGTAACGGACTGGAAACAGTTTAGAGAATAATCCAGATGGTCAAGATTGTATCTGTGATTTATTAATAATATACTTGATGACAATCTACAAACATCACATTGGTGACGAGGTTATTTGAACTCTATCTGTGTTAATCGTTGTGTGTACACAATAGCAGGTGCATTGCCAATATTTCCAACGTTTGAGTGTGAGAAAAAAAAAAAAGCTTTGCTATTGCACTATATGGGTGCAGAGTGCTATACCATTTATGAAACCTTGAAGAACGAAGAAGACGATTACAGTGCTGTCAAAACGAAAATGAATGACTATTTTGTGCCTAAATATAACAGTAAGTTTGAAAGATACATTTTCAGACAGGCAAGTCAGAAAGAAGGTGAGAATTTGGATCAGTTTTGCACAAGATTAAAGCAATTGTCTGTCAATTGTGACTTTACAGAAGGCACAGTGGAAAATGAAGTAAAAACGCAAATGATTCATGGCTTGAGAAAAATGGTCTTTTCAAAACCTATGGACTTCAAAACACTGCTAGATCATGGTAAATCGAGGGAGCTAGCGCTTTCTCAGTCTCATGCAATAGAGGGTGGAATGACAGCCGAAACATCAAATCATGTGCATAAACAAGCTGGTGTCAAGGGAAGTGCAAGATGCAAATATTTGGTGAAAAAACAGTCTGAAAAATCATTTGACAGATTTTCTAGTAGCTCGCGCACTTGTTTCAACTGTGGTGGTCAGTACCCACATGAAGATGAGTGTCCAGCAAAACATCATCGTTGTTACAAATGTGAATCGTATGGACACTACTCGAAATTTTGTAAGTGAAAATTTCCGAGAACAAAACAACATGATAAGTGGCACAAGAAGTCTCGAGAACAAACAAATAAAGTTTCTATCTGCAACATCACAGCTAATTGTGATAGTGGTTCTGATTATTCACTGGCAGTAGGAAAAGGTGAGGAGAAAATTCCTGCAATTAACATTCAACTAGCTGGGGTAGATGTTATGATGTCCATAGACAGTGGAACTAGTGTAAACACTGTGGATGTGAAAACTCATAAAACACTGTGTGAACATTCTAAAGAATTTTGTGAGTTATCAAAATTAGACACGAAATTATTCCCTTACGCATCTACAAAAGCATTAGACTTGAAAGGAACATTCAGTGCAACAATTACATCGCCTAAGACTGGAGTAAAATTTGATGATGGATTCTATGTTATGAGTGACGCTAAAAGCTGTTTACTGTCTTATGACACTGCAAAGCGGCTGAAATTAATCTCAATCATCAGTGCTATAGAAGATTCAAGATCAAATGTGACAAATAAAATTGTACATGATTTTGATTCAATATTCCACGGGCTAGGAAAACTGAAGGATTTCCAGCTACAACTGAATATTGATGATACAGTGGAACCTGTGCATCAAAAACACAGACGAGTTCCTTTTTCAACAAGACCGCAAGTTGAAGCAGCAATCAAGCAGCTATATGAGGATAACATATGTGAAGATCCTCAAAATATGCCGACTCCTTGGGTGTCACCTATAGTGGTAGTACCTAAGCCAGGTGATCCTGATAATATCAGACTGTGTGCTGATATGAGGGCTGTTAACCAAGCCATAGGAAGAGTCAAACATCCAATGCCAACTGTTCATGAGTTGATACATGATCTGAATGGTTGTTGTGTATTTACAAAATTGGACCTCAATCAGGGCTACCACCAGGTGGAGCTGCATCCTGACAGCTGATACATCACTACATTTAGTTCACATCTAGGACTGCACCGTTACAAGCGTTTACATTTTGGTGTAAATGCAGCCAGTGAAAAATTTCAACAAATCATCGAGCAAGTGCTACATGGGCTTGATGGAGTAAAGAACATTTCTGACGACATCATCATTGCCAGTCGGAATGATGTAGAACATGAGAAACACGTCCGTGCATGTCTGGAACGTCTCATGAAGAAGGGCTTAACACTCAATCAGAATAAATGCAAATTCTTCAAATCCTCTGTGGAACTCTTCGGCAGCATTTTTAGTGAACATGGTGTTTCGCCAGATCCCAAAAAAGTAAAGTCTGTTTGTGATGCGCCGAGACCAACAGATAAGCGACAGGTGAAATCTATTCTAGGCATGGCGAATTACGTACAAAGATAAATACCTGGTCTAGCCTCTCTTGTGAAACAACTTAGAGAGCTAGTCTGTTTGAGTGGACCAGTGAGTGTGAAGATGCCTGGTTAAAATTGAAGGACAGTTTGACAAGTGATACTGTCATGTCGTACTTCAATCACAAGTTAGAGATCGAGTTAGTGGTTGATGCATCACCACATGGTGTTGGTGCTATTTTAACCCAGATACAACCCACTAAAGATGGCTGTAGAGATGTTCAAATTGTCGCATATGCATCACGTGCACTGTTACAAATGTCACAGCTACCTGATAAAGCTTTGCAGTCTCTGTGTGCTGATTTTTGTGGGCCATATCCTAGTGGAGATTATTGTCTAGTAGTTCTTGTCGAATATTCCCGATTTCCTGTGGTGGAGCTGGTGAGATCCACATCAGCCAGAAGTGTAATCCCAGTAAAAAGAACTGCAAACTCGAGATGCAGAGCAGAAACAGCAACAAAAACAGTATGCAGATGCCAGAAATTGTGTATGACCGAACATTCCTCTCCATGTTGTTGGGGATACAGTGTTAATGAAACAAACGAAAACGGACAAATTGTGTCCAGCATATAATCCAGCACCAATGTCTGTGGTGCAAGTGAAAGGGAGCATGATAACAGAAAATAGTCCTGTTTTTGGCAGCAAAACAAGAAATTCATCACATTTCAGGAAAGTGACTGACCATAATGTTACACCTGAAACAGAGTCAACAATCGAAAACAGCGATTATTCGCAAGATGTGCCAGAAATAATAACAGTGAACAATGATGAACTTAATCAAGACAGTAGTCATAATTCAAATGTGAGAGATGTCTCAGCAGCTCGTCCAAAGTGACACAGCAGAATGCCAGCAAGATATAAAGACTTTATTTCTAAGTGATATATATATATATATATATATATATATATATATATATATATAGTTTTATACAACTATATGTGTAAGAATGAAGCTGAATGGAGTGAATGTAATTATGATGTAAAATGAAGTACATTGTTCTGCAAGATTTTATAATTTGTTTTATCAAATGGGTTTGAAACCATAGATCTCCGATTTATTGATGTGCAAAAGAAGTTGGTGGTCACCCGTTCCACTTGGGGATTTGTGCTCAGCCGGTTGTTGGGATCGCACGGGTGTAGATGTCATAGCTGCGGGGTTTGTACTCTATTAATGTTTTCGTGGTGTGGGTTGAATGTGTGAAAGATTTGTTAGTGAATGTTTGTAATGGTACAGCCAAGTAAGCGGAGATTGGATCAAGGGACATGCGAGTCTCCACTGGCCAGACGCTGATTGTGCTGTTGGGAGAATTCCCCTTTATATACCTGTTTGGATGTATGGGAGGAGTTTTAGTGTGAGATTGTTCTCGGCTCAGCCAAGTCAGCTGTGATTGGACCAGATGACCATGCGGGGTCTACCGAACAATAACGCTGACGGTGCTGAGGGGACAAATCCCTATATATATCTGGATTTTTGTAGATTTGTTTTGGAGGAGAGTAGTAGAGGTGGTGGTTCTGGAGTGTATAGTTTCAAAGAGTGTATAGTTTTGAAAGAGAGAACTTAGCTAAGGCTGAGATCCGGGACAGACGGACAGCCGAGTCCCAGATCTTGGTACTTTCATCATCAACTGTTCTGCTCATAATCTTGGCTAGCTGCTGTTAGTGTTACAGTACTACTAGATCTAGAGGACCCAACATCTTATTGTTACATAACTATAGATCTATAAGTTTATGTCATTAAACTGTCCCATCTCAGTGTTGACTACTGCTACATCTACAACCTGTCAACAACAGTTCACTTTTTATAAACAGAACTATGATACTATCCTTGTATCTTAGAGATTTCAAAACATACTAGTTTTTTACTACATAGATCTAGATTACAAGTACAAGAGCTACATAGTATATTAGCCTATAGGTACCAGCCAACAAGGCTGGCTTAATTCCTGTTATAGTTACTGGCCCAGAAATGTTATTGGCTGTCTCAGCTGGTCCTACTTGACCTGTCAAGGTTATTATGTCAAACTGGATTAGGAGAACCTGGACAAGCCCAGTCCCAGACTGGTTCTTATTTAACACTCTGTAGTGGGTTTAAGTATTAGATCTAGATATCCACCAGCATATATTATTACACCTCTAGAACTTCATAGATTTATAACTAGATCAATTTACTTTCGGGTTGATAGGGAAGTGCTAGGAAGACGAAATACCTCGAGGGCGAAGTGCCAAAATTTAAGGAGGGCGAACTTTCCATCGGGGCGAAATATCTAGTAAGCATCAAATAAACCGTTAATAATACGAAAATCTAACACTAGTACATTGCCAACTTTTAGCATATAAGGAAAACAAATAAGAAATTATCTGATAACCTAGAAGCTTTGAGAAAGACATATCGTGTGAAGTGTCACTTTACTCTCTGTACATCCAATGCCGTAATGACCTATCAAACAATACCGCCAGAAATCATATCCCGGTATAACTATTTATTGTAAGGATTTAGTGAATGACATTATAGCGATAAATGGGAAAGTAATTGTGAAGATCATTTATGTGTAAGTATCGTGCTTCATTTATTTATCACCTAGATGAGATTTTTTAAATTAATTTGAGTTATTTGATATATTTGTAAATATGTTACATAAAAAGTGTTTGTCGTTTCTGCCAATAATAACAGGCTACAAGCTTATTGTAACTCCTGTTGAGTGTTGTCTGCTACTTCGATAGTCACAGTCACTGACAGGAATCCGCGACATTTAGCCAACATTCAAAAAATGTATTATGTATATGTGAGTTTCACTTTATAAATATAGTTGTTTCAATAAATACAAAACAGTGTTAGTGTATGTAATTGTATTTTTGTAATTCATTGTACGAATGTAACATTAAATAATACAATAATTATAATGTTTTGAGGCTACAGTCTAGATCTACAGGACGAATCCGGAACATTGATTTAGCCAACGGACATTTAGCTAACGGACATTTAGCCAATATTTGCAGGGGGGACATTTAGCCAACATTCAATTTTTTATTATTATGTTTATGTGAGTTTCATAAATATAGTTGTTTCAATAAATACAACACATTGTATGTAAGTTGTAACTGTATTTTTGTAATTGTAAATGTAACAAACACAAACTGACAAAGTGATGTCTCATATTCTAAAAGTTGCAAACACGGATGTTACATATAGTCCACAGTTGTTATATTCAATTGTCATAGTGTATGTAATTGAATTTTATTCAATTCATTGTACGAATGTAATGATCACAAACAAATGTCTTATACTCTAAAATTTGAAAACACAAACGTTGCATATAATACATTTGTGACATGTTGTCCATAGGTGTAAATTGTCAATATTCCTATTATTAAGTCTACTTCGTATACTTTTAATATATTTGTTTGTGTTATCTATATTGTTTCCATATTTTATATTTCTTAATTGGGCGCTAAGTATAAGTATACTTGAATAAAATATTGAGTCATTTAAGCACAGAAAAAAAACATAGTGAGCCATAATAATCTCATTTAAATTAATTGCTCAAATAATGACACAAGTATTTCTTTATAGTGTCTGTAATTACCAAACATCAAAATGCTCAATGGCTTCAATGCCATTCAATGTCTTGCATACAGTTATTGAATTTTGGTTTAAATACAGACGTATTTTTTATTTAAAAATGTGCGACACAGACTACCAGTATGTCACGGACTCGATAATCATATTCTCGTTTATCCCACATATTATCATGCAACAAACCTTGTCCGATCAACAAATTCTGACTGTACATAAAACAGAATCACTGTAAAGGAAGCCAGATCTAATTGCCCTGGGGCCCTTTTATCCTACTAGCCTATATAAGCCACTGGTTCCAGGTGAAAGAAGTTTAGCGTCATTGGGGATGGTCTGGTCAACTTGAAGGTACACCAAACAGAACCACTGTAAACAAAGCCAGATCTATTTACACTAGGTGACCCATTTATTTGATACTGTCTTTCATATACACGCATTTTTATTAGCACACCACTCAATATTTAGAGTACAGACAGTTGCTCTGAACTTTTAATTCCCTAATAATTGGTAATATTCATCCCAATAATTATATAGGTAATATGATACTAAGAAATATATTTCTGAATTAAAAATCATTTAATTTAAAAAAAAAATGTCCTCATTAAAAATTCACTGAAGTACTTAACGGTGTTAATAACGTCCGTGTAAAAAACCTCCCAACCCTGACATATCATTATTTATATTTATGTATAATACCGGAGAAAACAGTATACATTAATATAAATATGCAAATTGTACAAAAAGCAGCAATAATTATTATGTTGCTAACATCTTATCTAAAGATAGGCCTACATTTGCAACATCCCTAAACAGAACATAATATTAACAGAGCATACACAAACTCAAAAATATAACAATATAGATGTAAGATGAAAATGTTGAGTGTTGGCTAAATGTCCCCCCTGCAAATATTGGCTAAATGTCCGTTGGCTAAATTTCCATTGGCTAAGTGTCCGTTGGCTAAATGTCCATTGGCTAAATGTCCGGATACCCTACAGGACTCTTTTCCATGGCTTGGGACTGTATACTGCTAATTATTGTATAAGCAATACATGAATGTCATTACTTAATATTGTATTGTATACAGTTCCGAAATAAACTTGATAAATTGAAACTTGACAAAGTGATGTCTCATATTCTAAAACTTGTAATTACGGATGTTACATATAGTCCACAGCTGTTAAATTCAATCCCCAGTCCCCATTGTATGAATGTAATGATCATAAACAAATGTCACATACTCTAAAATTTGCAAACACAAACATTGTATATAATACATTCTTTTTTCTGACATGTTGTCTATAGTATAGACAACATGTCTGAACAAAAGACTATAGGTGTACATTATCAATATTCCTGTTATTAAGTCTATGTCATATAATTTTAATATATTTGTTTGTATTATCTGTATTGTTTCCTTGTTTTATATTGTTTAACTGAAGACTTAAATATATTTGAAATTATTAAAAAATCAGTTATTTAAAAACACAATAAAACAAACCAACCGTAGCCAGTCATATGAACCTCATCTAAATATATCGCTCAAATATAATTTATAGCTCACAGCTGTATTTAATTAATTACCATTCTCGCGGTTCACAGGTTTCCAGTGTGAAAGAATTAAATTAAGTGTCATTGGGGATGATCTGGTCAACTTGAAGGTACACCAAACAGAAGCACTGTAAACTAAGCTAGATCTGTTTGCACTGGGTGACCCTTTTATCCCATATACCCATGCACATATTGCATGTTGCATATCATTATTTATAATTATGTCTAATACTGGAGAAAACAGTATACATTAATATAAATATACAAATTGTACAAAAAGCAGCAATAATTATTATGTTGCTAACATCTTATCTAAAGATAGGCCTATATTTGCAACATCCATAAACAGAACATAATATTGACAGAGCATACACAAACAGGTTTAACAACTGAGTAGCTGCCAGTTGGCCACTGAATTTATAATTAATTACTATTAGAGAATTCCCACGTGTCCTGGAAAACCAGGAAAGTAACAAATTCATTTTCCATGTCCTGGAAATGTCCTGGAATTTTAAAAAATTAGGGAATGTCCTAGAAAAAATATTGCCTGTAAAAAATCCACTTAGATCAAAAAGTTAATAAATATGATCCCTGTAGAATTATTATGCAATTTCACATTTTATAAGCAATTTTATTGTTGAAATTTGTATACTGGTTGCAGTAAATGATAATACAATAGTTTTAGTACTACAAATATCCTCAATGACATACTTTGATGCTATTGTTAAACACCATTTTGACAACTGGAGTCATTTCGAAACGGGACCATTTCGCAGCCAATGTGGTTTTAAGAATGCCTGCCCATTTTGCCATTGTGTGGGGATGAGATGTTGCAAAGTTATTTCTTTATTTTCTATATTATTAGTCACTTATCTAGCAAAATTACATGTTGTGAACATTAAATTGAATATAAATGACAGAAACCTCTCTATATATAGATATATGAACAAATATGTTCTGGAAACAGTAAATTATTTGAAGTTGTTCAAATGGTCTATTTCCCATTTCGAAATGGGATGGACAGTTTCAATACAGGAAGCAGACTGTTTTGACAACTTCAAATAAACTGGCCAAAAATGCAGAAGCTACATAGACATATGAATTCATTACTTTCTGAAAACCGAAAATTATTTGCCTAATTTGAACATTTCAAAAGACCCTGTTTCGATACAGCCTTCTTCCTGTTTTGAAATGGCTCCTCCTGTTTGGAAATTGCCCCATCCTGTTTGGAAACGAGACAAAATGTTATTTATTTGAGCTGGGATAACAAATTTATACATGACTGTCAGCTATTGTGTTTTTTAGAACATTACACACACACACATATATACATATATATATATAAATATATATATATATATATATATATATATATATGCATACAAACAAGCAAAAATAATAAATTCGTATTTTACATAATGGCACACGATCAATTAGTTGTGAAACAGGCTTCCCATCTTACATCCACAAGCCTGGTGGTGCAGTTACGAAACGGGAAGGTCTCATTTTAAAATGGGCAAGGTTGTGAAACAGGTCTGTACACTATTACAGAAGAAGGCAATCCATAATATTGCCAAAGTTAGTTATTTAGATAATCTATTGTTTGTTCAATATAAGTGTTTGAACTTTTTAGATATTGTAAAATTAAAAACCTTGATTATAATCAATATATAAAGCCCAAAATAACATGTTACCTATCAATCTACAATTTTGTTTTCATAACAATAGAAGAAATACACTCATATCGTACCAGGTCTAGTAAAAAAGGAAATTTTAATCTAAACTTTTTTTAAGATGAAAAGAAAGTTAATGTCAATTAGTTTTACAGGTGTTAAATTATGGAACTATTTAGATACAGATGTTCGCAGTGTTAAAACAATTAATGTTCACATAATTAAGCACATGATTAAGAATATGTTCATTTCTTTATATGACCAAATCTGATGCCGAGGTGTGTCCATAATTTTATTTACTGTTCAAATACAACATATATGATATAAGATGCACAATATTATGTTTTTGCTACAATAGTTAATTAATCTTAAATGGATTTGTTGTTGTTTCTGATTCATAAAGATATAATTCTACCTATTCCAAGTCTTTTTATTTTTAAATTTGTCATGAATGTTTTTTATGTTATGTTATGGGTTGGTGCGTGAATTATATAAACAATGCTTCAAGCATCCTCCTTTTCGACATTCTATATGGATTTGCTTTCATCAAAACGATGTAATATGAATGTTGAAATAAACAATTTGAATTGAATCAGTGACTGTGATGTTGTTCTATTTAGCATAATGTCATTCATATTATGCAAGGGTAGATGCCAGCAGGTTGACTATGTAACTACAATTAGTACAAACTGAAACATAATTTCATTGTTATGTATAATAATAATATGTCTTTTGTATAACGCTCTATTCAAATAATTGTCATAGGGTACTTTAAAGTTTGTTTGATTAAAATACAAAATTAATTATACAATTGTGTATAATCTAATTTGGGCAGAGTTAGTAAAACTAACGTTATCGTTCTAATAATAACACTTGCACACAAAATGGTAATAATAAAGCATAACTAAATTGATTCAATTATCGAATTGGAATATAAATGTGCTGTTCAATAAATATATTTAAATACTTTAACAGTCAATCACTGGCATACTTTCAGAAGTATTGAACTCTATGCAGTGTATCTAGTTCACATACAAGTATTCAAAGTTGACACTAAACATTTTATTGAAAACAACATAGAATTTAAAAAATAAAATAACTTCACCTGGGTAGAGAATGAATTATTGGATTTATTACAAATATGATAAATCATTTCACTTTCAATGATAAAGGTATTTGCTACTTTCCCAAACATGCTTCGGTAATTCTTTATAGAACTTATTTGTCATCGATGACCAAATCCAATAAAACTGCTTTGTATGACAGTTTGAAATGTAAATATACACTATAAGTAAAGTCTTTTTACATTCATACATAAATGTTTATAAAACACAAATGTACATGAGTCAAAGTATTAGTTTTGTTTTCTGTCCATGCTACACCAATTGAAACAAAGTTATTGTCATTTTAATTGGGATTTTTAAATGCAAAATAATTAGCAGCGAGATTTAAATGGAAAGTAATTGAAAATTATCTGGTGATCTATCGTATATATTTGTGTATAAGTCACACCCACATATAAGACCAATAAGCCCCCTGGAGTCAAATCCGCATATAAGATGCAATAAAATCAGCAACGTGTTTAGATCAATTTGTTAAGTGACAACTACGGGATGTCATGCACAGAACGATTCATTGTTGATCATCTGTTTTGCTTTCATTCTGATAGTGCCACAGGTAACAACATAATCCTGTTGTCTGTGATTGCACACCTTCCCCCCTCTGTGTGCCTTCTTCGCTTGTGGCATCTCGGCTAAGTCAAGCATGGCTTTTTGCCAGTCTCACACTTGGTTCTCTGAAACATTGAACTCCCGATCTGTCAGCCTGTTGTTATTATAATGTTTTTACTCGATACACAAGTCAAACACAAGCAGACACACTGTGATGATTAATGATTTCGTTCAGACCACTTTGTATAAAGAAACCACGAAGTTTTGAGGCCATCGTGCCTTAAATTAGTCACAAAGACTAACAGACCGTTGTGGCAGGTATACATCAATGTAGTGGCAAAGCTGGTGCTGTGCATTAATGTTATGGGGGGGGGGGGGCATGCTCCTAAATTACTTACATAACTGATAACATCATGCATTTCCAGAAACAGTTTTTGCTATGAATGTAATCTCATTCTGAATCAGTATCCCAGGTAAGCTTCTTATTTAAATTAACTGACAACACAGTAAACTGTTAACAGTGTTATTTCAACAAGTCATTTAAACATAATCTGAATAAGAGTTATCAACTTCATCATCCATGTCGGTCATCATTCATAACATATCGTCATATGTCAAACCAACTTTTAAATCTGATTGACAAATATCTGTATTGCTGTGCTCCTTGGGAGTATTAGATAGGTAGATAGATTTATTTCAAACTATGCCATACATCAGTATCTAAAGGTGAATAATTCATAACTCAGATAAACTAATGCTATAGTTTGGGGTTACACAGCATACTATTCTGTGCATTGATGCAACCCAAGTTAACCTATGGTGTGGGACTAGACTGGATTTGCATACTACAATAAAGAAATCAACTTAATGAAGATCACTGATAAAAATCATATGGGTTGCAAAATATTTCTATATAATTATAAAACATGTATTTAAATATTTTTAATGTATTTATTTGATGTCAAAACATTATAACACACAAAATATTAAATTATTACAGTGTTCAAAAGGAGAATGTCAGATGCATTATGTTTATTTTTAACATTTTCCCCCTGATACACAATATATTTAAATAAAACACACAGAGAAAGGGAAAGAGAGAGAGAAAGAATAAAAGCCTGGTTCTGGTATTTGCAAATTAGCTTGTTCATGTACACTCTTGATAGAATGACTAATTAATTAGATCAGCTCCTGTTACAACATACTAATTTTGGGATGGTTCCTTAATAATTACCAGATTACAAAGGGGCTGGCTACTAGACATCACGGTATGACATCCACCAGACGGAACTGTTTTGCATTCACACAACTTGGCCTAGGGCAGAGATTCTTCACTTTCTTCAAGCAGCATGGACTGGATCAAGAGAACTTGACCTCAGTGCTTCAAAATATGATATTTTTGGAATGTCTATTAAAAGAAATCTAACTGTATAATTAATTTATACTAAAAACAGTTTGTGAACTATGTGTCCTTAGTTGCATTCACTCTCACTGTCTCAGTTTAAAAAATGTATTCGACTTTGGTAAAAATTAATTCTATGGTGCCTGATAATATATTATGAATATATATGTAGTGTGTTCCCATCTCCTTTATTTCAAAGAATCTCCTTTATTTCAGGATTCTGCTAGCTCTCCTTTATTTCCTCCTTTTTTTGACAAATCTGCATTTTTATTTGCTTATTTCCTCACAATTTCCCCACAAGTGTGTAATTCTATTCAAGTGACTTATACTTTCAAATTGAGCTCCTTCTGCAATAAAACACCGGTTTATTAAGGTGTATTGTCTATTTCCCCATTCACGTCTATATACAGCTCTCCATCTGTGACTATGGTGTGACAAAATAGGTCTCCACCAGTCCTTAAGTTTAAAAAACAAGGGTTGGCAGGGCTGAATTATAATAACAGCCTTCAAGATTAGCATCCTTGCCCATGCCAGCTATATTTATAGTTTTGTGCAGGATTGTTACAGTTAGAGGGCCAGTACCCAATGGGATCAGAGCACCGATGGGGGCCTAAGACATCACACATTTGGAAAACATTGGACATGCAGGTAATATAGATCTATACCTTGATGAATTCACCATGGAGGGGGGAAGTAAAATCAAATAAAATCTTTTATGGGAAGAAGACACTGGTCCCAATGGTGACAGATATAAGGACTGGTGTTGTGCTGGATCAAGCATCTTTAAAGGAAGATGCGACTGCAGAAAAGGAAAGTAAACCAATCAGAGTGTGCAGCGAGGATGATGTGACAAAAGCTGCATTAAAATGGACATTGGTCTTGGCAGACAACGATATACCATTCAGATTTTCTAATATATTTTCAGGGGTGCCTCTGTGGTCTAGTGATAGCGTTTTGGACCACAGATCACTGCCACCCATGTTCAAATCTCGGCATGAGCATATCTGAAGGTTGTTTTGTCTTTGACTTCGCCTCATTACCTTTGGAGGTTGCTCGGCCCATTTAGCCTACCATGTGCACAAAATTGGCCGTAAAACATCAATCATCATCATCACTCATCATCTAATACATTTTCAAAACATTTACCTGAATTTTGTCCAGAATTTTGTCATAATGGTTGTCTCTGGGTGTTTTATGAACACTCAGGTTTTCAAATAATCATCATTTGCCAGATATTATATAACAAACTGACTGAAGAATTGCTACTTTCACTTCCAGCTGTTTGCTATGTGGTCACGTTTACGATTCAGCTACAGATCTGTCACCATGTCTCGAAAGATGCCAGCCACTAAGTCGGTGCTGCCTCCTGGTGTCTACCTTCAGATTGCCCCTGCTTCAAGCCAGTCAGCACAGCAACAGTTTGACATCACTAGTAATCCTTTATATCACAAATATGCAGACAAACTGAAACACTTAAAAGAGTAAGTATGCAGTAAGGATTTAATCAGTGTTGGTTCAGTTGTTTTTATATGTTTATTCATTCTTTTAATAAGATAAATAATATAGAATCACTTCTTCAGCAATAAAAAAGTATGTACAATTCTATAATAATAATAATATTAAATGTAGTAATAATAATGATAATAATAATAGATATAATAATAATAATTAAGTCACTATATAATATTGAATATAAGCTGAAGGTTGATCCATAAAAACATGTAAGCATAAAAGTTCAGTTCATATAGTTTATATATATATATATATATATATATTAAGTAGACCTTAAAATGTTTATTATATACCTAACAAATGTTGTTCAAAATTTATTAATATTAAAGTGAAGTGCAATAAAGAGTGAAATGAGGCCCAATTTTATTTTTATACTTCATCCAAGTTGCACAAGGTTTGTGTGTTGAATAATGTAACACAGGTGGGACCCATGACCAGACTTCTTAAAATTTAAATCAAACTTTTTAATTCAGGGAAGATAGTTTAAATCTGTTGGTGACTAGTGAGTACAACCTACTTAGCATCAGCATATAGGGACATTGTTGACTTTTTTCAGTTATTAAAAATCAATTAGAAATGGGCATTTTGCATGAAAACCATGAAATATTTTATTATTATTGTTCTCAATTTCCATATTGAACTTGTTTATGCAGATTTTAAGTCTTATTGCACCAACACAGTATTGTTCTTTAGGAGGCTTAATTAATTTGTACATTATATGGAACATTATGTAAATGTAGTATTGAATGTTTTGGAATATGTTTGTCACGAACAATCAATTATTAAAAGGAATTATGGACTAATTTTGAGGCAGTTGAAGCAGAGAGGGATAACACTAACTATTGTAACATTTATGTATATTTTCCAGTATTTGTAAATTTTGTTGGTAATATATAAACACTTTTCTCCCTGATAAACAGGACCAATCCTACTTTGTATGAAGAAAAGATGGAGAAACTTAGAGAAATGTATAATAATGAGTCAGATCAATCTGCTTCAGAAGAAATATCTGCAACACATGATGAAGGCTCATCTGTTGACCCAGAAACAATTGAGGAACCGGGAAAAGATAAATTATTCGACAAGATTTCACAAACTAAACCAAAAGTTAGTCGATTTTGTCATTCATGTTACAGTTTTTAAATGAACTCAGATACAATTGTCTTTAAATACTTTTAAACAAATCTATTTGCAGAACTGGAACATAGTTTATTTGTATTATAAATTAAATTATTTTTGTCAAAACCTATATTACAGAATGTATTACATTGATATATATTATTTGTCAAAACTCTTATAGTAGCTTATGATTATTAATATTATACTGGGCAATATTGTATTCTCCTCTGGTTCATGTATTTAGGCCATTATTTTTTTAAATTCTATGAAAACATAAGGTCGGTCCATAAAAAAACCCATCTCCAGTAGTTTAGCCTTTAGTCAGCCTTTATTATTCCCGTTTTGTCGTTAATCGTCAGTGAAAAGTACCATGTCACTGTCACCACCGGTATGAGTCACCATCTTTCCAATGGATTCTTACGTGGTCATTGATTGGTTGACGCTAGCACTGTTGCAAATTGATCAGCGTATTTTAATAAGCTTACAGCCAATATTCCATATATCAGTTATGCGAATCCGAACATATTTGGAACATATTTAAACCTATGAATGTGATTCTCCACATGTGCGATCTGCGACAAAACCGATTGTTCCATGTAGCGATTGGTCTGAATAAGACTGTTGCATCCAGAAGTTTACAACTCCAGGCCATAAACTTCTGGATTCAACCATCCGATTCGAGTATCCAGACTGGCTTAACCAAGAAAAATATCTCAGAAGGTGAGAGGGGTGTCCGAAACACATGGATAATGCAGGCATGGGGCGGGGGCATTTAACAATGCCCCACTCCAAAAGGCTGTTTAGTCTGCGGGTCAAGGAAGACAAAATCGGCGACTTGTTGAGTGACGCCTGAAGAAAGCGAATTGACCACAACATTAAAACCCTATTCGTTATTTATTACACCTAATAGTTTTAAGCTGGAACATAATATATAACTGAATAATTGTTTTGTTTTTACTGTGAAGCAATTTGCAACAATACGCCACTGAATTAGCGACTGAAAGTGGTTGTATCAAAATTCAAACTTTTGTCCATAGGTGTTAACATTTCAAAAGTCTACACTCTATATATATATATATATATATATATATATATAGTGTGTGTGTGTGTGTGTGTGTGTGCTCGATCCGCCCCACACTGTGTTTGTTTGGCTGTGCCCAACAGGTGACAGCCAGGGGCTTTTACCCCACATTTGTGGTCGAACCAAAGGGTGTAATATATATTACACTCTGCTCGAACTTCCATTCCCACCACTTTGCTTATATAAATACCTTTACAACATTGAATTGGGTCACAAATCACGTGATCAATGCCTTATTAGGAACATTAAACATGGAGGGACTGGTAGAAAAAGTACTTCTTGCCGATTGCTGTATCGCATATACTAAGATCAAACCATTGAAGTGTAAGGTGATCCAACCTTCCCACTTCTCCCCTAAACTAATCGAGTATATTTTAGGTTAGTAGTTATACTCGGAAAAACTCTGAGTGCTAAACTTTCACATATTTGTTTTTTAAATTTATCATGAATGTTTTTAATATTATGTTCAGGGGGATGCATCGTATAAGCAAAGCAGTTGAATGCTTCTAGGATCTTCCTTTTCAGCATTCTGTGTGCCTTTCTGTATGCTTTCATAAAATTATGTATTTTGGATGTCGAAATAAACAATTTGAAGAAAAAAAATCAAGGTTAGCTGCAGGCAAGAAAAATAATAATAGAAAGAATTAAAGTCTGTTTTATTTCCCAGCGGCAAGTTTCAGCTGTTGTCGGCGGGTTTGTAAAACAAGTATTAAAAAAATAATGACCTTAAGAACATTTAATTTACATATAAATTTTGGAATTTGAGGATATAAGTTTATAATTATATATATATATATATATATATATATATAATCAGGCCACTTAGCACCACTGTATTAGATACATGGTATGTGTATGTTTGCACATGATTATGTTTCAAGTTGATTTTTAAAATTTAAAACACTAACTCGAGAATTAGTTCGCTGCAAAACTTACATTCATTTATACTTTAATATGGAATAGATTTAAATCTGACTATTTTGTCAGCATCTATGAACCCATAGACTTGGTATGGATCTCAGCAGCTATTAATGATACTTGACTTGACTAACTTTTATTTCTGTTTTGATTTCTCCAGACATTAAATTCTATTATGAAACTAGAACTGCTGGCTGATAAAACAGTTGAGGAGATAGAACAGGTTAGTGGTTTCAGATCAGAATAAATTAATATATAAGTGTCATGTATACATAGTCTTCTAGAACGTAATGAATTATGTCATATTGAGAAATTTTAAATGAAATTAAATGCTTGGTTTACGTGTATACAAAGCAGTGGTAAATTAAATACGGATTACCTACACGATGCCACTACCTGACGCCATGTCTAAAATGTCCAATCAAGCTTGTGTTAAAATATACTTACTTTGAATATTTATTGGTTAACATGGTGAAACACATAAAATACTGTTTGTATCTCTTTATGTGCTTTTGTTTTCTAAATGAAGGATGCTTGCCACTCTTGAATGCTACTTTTAATTTGTGAAACTATGGGAAACTATGGGTACATTTTCTTCAGCAGAGTTTCCTAACCCGAGACTTATTTTATGAATTGATCAACTCAGTATATATAGTGTTTGATTCAAAAATTTATATATGTCTGCTTTTTACAGATATGGAAAGAGTATCACAGTAAGAAACCTTATGTATTTGCTGTAATCACTGTAAGTAAATGTTTTATACAATATCCATACTAATCTAAATAATTTTTAGTATAAAGCTAAATGTTTTAATGCTAGTCTATTTATTATTAACTTTAATTTTTATCAGAAAACAAATTATTATGTGTATTACTTTTTATATTAAAGTATAATACTAAGTATCTATAACAGTATCAGTGGAAAAGAGAGATCTCAGACATTTTGGCTTCCATTAATATAAAGAGACCATCAATTCCAGTTGGTCATTGGGTGGGCTAAAACCAGACCATCAATTCCGGTTGATCATTGGGTGGGCTAAAACCAGACCATCAATTCCGGTTGATCATTGGGTGGGCTAAAACCAGACCATCAATTCCGGTTGGTCATTGGGTGGGCTAAAACCAGACCATCAATTCTGGTTGATCATTGGATGGGCTAAAACCAGACCATCAATTCTGGTTAGTCATTGGGTGGGCTAAAACCAGACCATCAATTCTGGTTGGTCATTGGATGGGCTAAAACCAGACCATCAATTCCGGTTGGTCATTGGGTGGGCTAAAACCGCATGGGAGCGTATTCCCGTAGAAATGGTGTGCAAGTCCTACTTAAAGTGTGGTATTTCTAACAAGACGGATTCCAATTTTGAGGGATTTTAATCATATTATCAGACAGAAAATTCAGTGAGCATATGCCTGAGGAAAGAATTACAGGGTCAAAAACTGACCTTGACTTATCTACTGGATCGACTAATACGCGACTGTTTACTGTATATACTAAATGATGATTCTTTTTATATCAGAGGGAAGAGTTTGATGAAATTGATAGACATTTAAAAGAATTTCCAACAGTAAGTAGTTCTAATTGATCAGTTATTGTGATTTAATCTGGATATATAGTAATCTTGTAGTTTTAATATGTCGATCAAGTATACAATTTATTCAGCACGAATAATAATAAATTACAGTTAACTATAACAAAACAATGGCAAACACAGCATTCCTTTGGTTGACATTTAGCAAATCTAGATATAAACAGGTTTTAGATTGACTATATTTGACCTAATGTCTGTTATGATATCTTTAGTATAAATAATCATCAACTGTCATGAAGATAGCCAAATCCTTGATAGTCAAGCGACATATGAAACCATTTTGTTATACATACAGTTTCTGTATCCAGTACCACGAGGAACAGGTTATGAGTTCTTTGCGCAGCAGACGAGCCAGAACTCCTGCTATTTCACACCTCTTTTAGCTTATCAGGTAATATATAACAATTATAATACGATTATTTCATAACAATATATGTATAAAGCTAAATTGGGATATATATATATATATAGATATATATATATATATAAAACTGACTAAGAAAAAGAAAAAAGATTGTTTCTGATCAATTACCGAGGATCTTTATAAACTAAGCATTGTTTGTTGATGTTGTGTGGAACCTACTTATCTTTTTTCCATTCGTATATTGAAGACATCATTTACCTGTAAGAATCTTATCAATTAACGTGTTCTCTTCTTTTTAGACGCATAAGGAGAATGCACCATCATGTCTAACTTTGGATCATTACACTGATTTAAAGGAAGAGAAAGGTATGTAACTGGCATGATATCTTCTTCTTATAATTGTTGTAGTAGTTTCCGTAACAGGCCTATTTTTAAGGGTTGGGGTTGTTAGCCCTGCGCCCAGCCCCCAACCTGGTGGACCAGGTGCTGGGTTTCATCTGGTCCCTCCTCTGAAACCTTCCTGGCTTGGTTAAACCTTGCCAGTATAGCTTCCAGATTCCTTCAGATGTGCAAGCCCCCTCACCATCAGCAAGGTACCAACACAAAGGGGAGGGGGGGGGACTGACATCATATAATAGATATGATCCACAGCTAACTTCTTCACAAACATTATATCAATATGTCGCCATGTTTTAAAATGGAACACTTAAAAGCCTGGTCCATACAACTTGTTCTTCTGTATGAATCATGGAGTGAAATATACTTTTACGTTGTATGTTGTGTTAATATAGGTGTTTCTCAGCAAACAGAATTCTGTAGTTCGACATTATTATTGTAAAATAATGGCATAAAGAATAGCCAGGTGTCAGCACTGTATATTATGGGATTACAAAGTCAGTACTAAATGCATGCAGTGTTATTGTTTCAGCCTCTGATATATTTGATATATATTTAAAATAGTAGTTTGTAGCCTTTATATAGAGAGTATTCTGTATTCTCTCATGCTAGAACTTGTTATTTTCATTTTCTTTCTATTTTTACTCAAAATACCCTGTTTCATAAGGTCAGCATATCTTGATTGTCTCTCCATTTCTTCCCTTCTCGCTTATTTCATCACCCAGTTTCCTCCATTTACTTCACCTCTGATCAGCTGCAGCTGAGGTTAGCCTCTAGACTTCAGAAACCATCTCCAGTAATTGTTATTGTAGATAATCGTATGACTTCATCATGGGACAGGTGTTCTGTGAGGAATTTTGAAACTTTTCCATCTTATCTGGCATGTTATTATTTTATTCAATAATTCCTTTTTCCATTTATAATCACAGATGCTTTAGATTGCTGGCTGAAAATGTCTTGTATATCTCTGCAACTGTTAGCCGGTATTACAGTTGATAGTGATTTCGATTCTTGCCAAAATGTTACCTTAAAACCTCTTTTTCTTGTATCTGAAATTACTGCAAAATGACCTCTTATGCATTATAAATACCTGATGCTGTCAATCATCAGTTATATCATAATCATTTATCTATTTTACCTATAGCTGTGTTTTTTTTACAATTTTAAATTAAATTGACTGAAAACTTTTCGATGCTTGCCTTTTATATGAAAAATAGTTCGTGATGTTTTAACTGCATAATGTTAATTTAAATAAATATTGTTTCCCCAAAAGCTAAACTCTTTAGAATGTTATATTTGGGGTCCTAAGAATGCCAGTCATGATGTAGCTAGATTTTAATGTTGCCATATCCTCATATCAAGCCATATTACATTTTGACTGCGTTATGATAAGAAACCACATGATAGTTGCTGAACAACCAATCCACACCCCTCTGTTTTGTGGGAAATACTTACATATCATGAATATTCAAACAATATTTTAATACTGTATTTATCATAACCCAAACTATCACCAACATTCACTAATTGCCAAGTTTGTCAAGTACCGTATATACTTGTGTATAGGCCGTACCCATATATAAGCCGCACCAGGTTTTAGGACCAATAAACCCCCCTACAGTCAAACCCGTCTATAAGCTGCACTAAAATCAACAGATATATTCAAAACCCAAAAATTCGTCATCATCACTATCTTCATTGAACATATGTTGTATTGGTTCATGTGTCACCTTCTTCGTCAGGGTCTATTTAATCCCAAGCCGTTTTCACCCACTGTGTGACGATAGGTAACAGCGGCCGCTTCAGGTTTTCTGCTGCTGTGCGTTCATTTCCGTAATACTGTTTGAAGTAGTTTATTAGTGCCAGCTTTGGAAGTAATTAACATATTGTTTGCTGTAATCGTTTTCCTTTGATGTGGCTTCTATGGTCATTCTTTGCGTGGCCTCATTTACCGTTTCGTTCAGTTACACACGCTCACATATTTCGATAGTAATGAGACGTCTTAGATAGACCAAAAATAAAATCTGCCTGTAATAGTTTATTGGAGGCGGCCGTATTGGTCATCGTGCGGCCGTTTTCGTATCACAGCCGATTTGGACCTACACCTTTTGTAGGATCAGATTGTCGTACTTTACTGGATTCCGGTGCTTTTTGGATCCCTGTGCATCAAACAGATTAATTGCGATCCGGATCATTTGACACCTCTAGATAATAAATCATGTGCTGGCCGTTCCCAAATGGCCTTGGTACCAGCGACAGTCTTACCCTGACTACATTACCCATAAATTATTACTTGACAACAGGCCAACACCACGCTACTCACTGTCCGTTATCATGATTAAGTTTGGTTTCGAAAGACAACAGCGAAAACACACCTAATTAATTTGTTTGGTGTTCATATATTAATAATTAATGTTGTAAAACAGTATTGTATTTCTCCCTAAATTATGCCAAATATAACCTTCCCTTTTAGTCTGATCTGTATATAAGCCGCACCGCTTTTGGCGGTGATTTTGTGGTATCAAAAGTGCGGCCTATACACGAGTATATACGGTAGTTGATCTAAGCTAGAGAAGTTAACATTTAACTGGAGCTTCATTGCATATAGCAACAAACACGTACATCTTCATGTGGATAGTTCCATATCTGTTCACATGGTATTGATAACCCAAACATCACTGTCCATCACAGTAGGGATCAAACTTTAACCCCAATAACTAATATCTCAGTTCACTGTTATTAATTAAGAACATATTTCCACATAAAACCTCCTACTATTCCATCATTATTGTATCAAACAGTGAATGCCACATTGAAAGCACAGCAGTGCATCACGATGGATTATGAAGCAAGAAAATCCTGTAATGAAAATTTTACTCTGTTAGAGAGAACTTGGATTTCTACTATATGAATAAATGTGAAGGCGGCATTTAGTTAGGCAACATGGCAACATCAACTTTAGCTGTAATGTCAGAGTTTAACATTCTTACTAATTAAAATGATGATGTCATTTACACAAAAATATAACAATTATTGATTGACTCTCCTAAATTATGCGACATTGTAGTTATTCTCATGTGATGAAATGACCTGGCAAAAAGTCACATCGTGTACCTTTCCACCACCAATCCACACAGTTGGTTGTTCTCCACTGTCCACTTTTAATATAGTCTATATCATATGAACCCCAGATACCACGTTGTAATGAAGTCTGACTATAGCTTGATAATTTTTTTTTTTAGACAGCTTCATTATCTCAAAACCCCACATGATATTGTTTGAGGATGATGGCTATATACAGTTACCTATATATCACCCACTTCGTGATACTGTGGCTGTCTGAAAAAATCAATATATTTAAGAATCAATCTTCATTGTGCTGAATAGGATATTAATATGGAAATAACTACATTACAGAGTTTTACTTGTAACATTAAGGCTGTTGTACTCATTGTTTTAAACATTATTATTGTTGTTGTTGTTGTTAGTATTATTAGTGTTATTATATTGTCAAATGTATATTATGTCATTTGGATGCCTAAGTTCTGTTCAGTGGCAGTCTGTAATAAAATTGAGATACACATAATTACAAAACATCAGTTATCAGTGTTTAATTTGTATTGAATATTTTGTATTCTTTGTTTATTATATTTTTCAGGTATTGTGTTAATGAGAGGAGAAGTAGACAAAAATATTCTGGTCAGTATATTAATCTCCTTATATCTCATTTGTGTGTCGATAAGCTATTATGTTAAACCCATTAATGTAACGCATAATGTATGCATAATTTAATCTAATCTCCAACAATCAATAGCCATCCATTCCCTGCACATTTTCGGTTAAACTGGATTTTCCAACTTACCTATTTCACCAATCATTTTCGTGCAATCTCATGGTCCAGTTGTTACAGCATTGTATTGCAGACCTCCAGGTTGTGGTATCTGACTCATACCTGTATTTGTGGGATGTTTTCCCAGGTGTGACCACTCAGTGCTGAGGCTAACAAGTCACTCGTTCACTCAAAAATAATGATTTTTTCTTAAAACTTTATAGATAAGAATATGCACTTTAAAGCATCAGATTCAGAACCGCCCATAAACAGAATGGGAGTTTTCGGTCAAAGAATGTTCTATGTTTTGGTAAATACCCAGAAATGATAGAAACTTGCATATTTATGAGCTGTCATGAAGATGTAAGGGCGCCTCTGTGGTCTAGCAGTAGTGTGTTGGACCACAGATCACTGCCACCCATGTTCGAATCTCAGCATTGGCATATCTAAAGGTTGTTTCATCTTTGACTTTGCTTCATTACCTTTAGAGGTCGCTCACTCATTTAGCCTACCATGTGCACAAGAGTGCGGAGGCGTCCCAAGGGTGACTCCCCTGAGGAATGAAATCCTGCAAATACGGGTGTTAGTCAATCAAATTAGAATCAACAACCTTATTCTAACCACTGTGGTCTAAATTTACTGCTATAATTCAGAAACGTTTATATCACTCCTTACACCAACACAGTGGTATAACGAGTCTATCTTTTTCTCTCTAAATTCACTGTTATAAATCAGAAATATTTATTTGATTGTAGGTAAAAATATCTATTACCAGACCATTTATTCCACTCCTTACACCAACACAACAGTATAATGAGTCATCTTTATGCCTGATACCGCAGTGCCTCCATGGTCTAACTGGCCACAGATGTCAACCATCTGAGTTCAAATCTCAGCGTGGGCATTTTTGAGGGGTGCTTCATCTTTGACTTTGGCTTATTACATTTGGAAGTCGCTCGGCCCATTTAGCTTACTTTGTGTACAAAAGTGCACATCAAACATCCAAACGTTATGTCTGGTACAGGTTGTTTGTCTTAAAATGTGAACCATCATTCATATATTTTCTTTACTGTATCTTGATCAAAACTTGTAAACTAGTGGTGAGAGTTGTTAGACATCAGTCCATAGTTTCAAGGTATGAATCTCATTGTGACTGTTATAGCTGTTTTGGAGGACTAAGGGGATTTATTGGAGATTGAGCACTATAATATTAAATAGCTTTGTATTAATAACAGGTTATGTTTTAGGTTGTGTATGTGTGTGTGTTGTGTGTGTGTGTGTGTGTGTGTGTGTAAAATATAAGCATTATTTGCATTTCATTTTTATTTTGTATTTTTAATAATCTAAATTCAGAAGTGTTGTTTTATGGATTTTGTTAACTTTTCATTTGGACTAAGGACTTTTTCTATTCATTTTGCCACATTAGTTTAATTGTGTGGGTTGCAGTTGTCAACTTCTTACAGAGTACTATTTTGAGCTCGGAGGCATGGGAACATCGTTCAGTGTACAGTAGCATATCTCATCCAAATAGGGAGTCCTTTATGAGTGGTCACAAGTTTGAACAGTATTCAGGAGCTAGTTATTGTCCAATATTGATTGACCCAATCAGTAATGCTCATCTGAAAAATATGGCACAGCTGGTTTCATAATTTTAACACCTAACAGAATAAATTTTGCTGAAAATCTATTGATCCTGTATTGTTTATTGTTTACTCAGGTGTAACTGGATGATCGTTGACTTCAACACCTGAATAATAATAATAATAATTGTCTGAATTGTGATTATTTTGAAGCTCCTGGACACCTCACTGAGGAAGACACAAATGGCTGGTAGTTTAATGTTTAAACAAAGGCACTTGTTCTAAATAAAATAAAAATAAGGAACTGATATCATATTTGGGACAGAAAACCTTTCCTGTTGTCTGGCTGGGACGTAGATCCCTCCTACCACAAAGCCAGAATTTTGGGCCCTGACCTTGTGCAAGGGCACCCAGAGAGCACAATGGTTAGAGCATTGTACTGCAAATGTCCAGACTGTGGTGCAAATGTGACTCATACCTCTGTTTATTGAACATTTCCATAAGGGTTGAGCCTCAACCATATGTCTCAGGCTAATCAAACCACTCACTCATTCAGTCCCAAAGGACAACAGATTTTCAGTAAGTTTGAACTGAACCGCTCCCCCCCCCCCCACACACATTCTATTGCTTCAGTTTGTCCAATGGTAACTGATGACGTGATGTTTTTTATTTCAGGGAATTCACGAAGCTCAACTTCTAGCATTACAGGTTAAGATATATTATGGCCTACAAAGTGCACTGAAGTTCAACCTCGTGAGACAGTTCAACAATGATCCTGCCAACTTCCGGTACATGGATCTCATAAAGGAGTTTGAGAACTATAAAAAGGACTTCAAGGAGTATATGACCGAGTTTAAAAGAGACTGATGCTAAATTTCTACCGTTTTTAAGTTTTCTTATTTATAAATAGCAACACTGGACGTACCTATGTTCAAATTGAGTAAATCTGTTAAGCCGGGTTTCTTTATTGACTATTGAAACTTGAATGAGTAGTGAAAGACGAAGATGTGAGCGTGGATAATAACACAGATATGGTGCCATTCAGTGGATATTTATTGCCTATAAACTCTGAACACTACAGATATCAACTACACCTATCAAATGTATGTAAGTGTTAAAATAACATATTTCTACAGCAAATATTACATTGGGCATCTATCACAGATTTCTTGCGATTCATTTCTAATTCAATCGCATGCTTCAAACAAACAGTACCTGTAGCTGTCAATTCCAAACAAGGGGAGATTGGACATAAGTGGAGACGAGACGCCTCAGTCCATGAAGAATTACCTTTAAGTCTCCTAGATCCAGCATTGTTGCTTTGTAGAAGTAAAGGAAAATTAGCACACGTCTTCATTCATGCGCAATATTACCCTAAGTTTACCAAAGTTGTTATTTCATCATGACTGGTATTATTTATAGCTTTTATGATTGATAGTTATAAACAAATTTGATTCAATGCTTAATCAATACGTTTTCGTGCGGTAAATTCTGTGCTTGCAAAGTTGCATTTTAACAGCTGAGATACATATAGATCATGAAGTAAAAACTTGTCCTTTTGGCCAATGGCCTTCATTTCCCTAATCAGGGCTATTATAAAATGAGAATCCCTTTCCTTGGAGGACTACCTGTGTTTAAAGACCACTTATGGCGGTGCCACAGATGATCTCTTAAGACAGGCAAATCTTCCTTTACAAATTTCTGGAAATATGTATTTATTCTTGCAAGGTGGGAGCTTAATTAATTCAGCATAGTAAATACGTTTACAATGGTTAATCAAACAGTTAAAAGAAAACTTCTGTATGTCCCACTATAGTTATTTCAATTCAAGGTATCGGTGAATCAATAAGCAGAAGCCGTCTGTATTGGTTACAGGGAGCGGTTTATCACAGAGAATATATGGTTTTGGAAAAGAATTACTGAAAATACTTAACACACACATTATACGTTGTTACCATAATAATGGGCTCGCATTTAACTTTTGATTTCAAGTTTTTGTCACAGATGAATAAAAGAATTAATTGCAGTTGGTTGTTATATAATAACTGATCTAATTAAGCAAGCAATATATATATATATATATATATATATATATGATTATGAATGATATTGCCTCAACATTACCGAAAAATTAAGAATTTGTTTTTGACTACGCACACACCTGTATGTGTGAGAAATTAAATGCTACTGATTTCAAGCATATATATATATATATATATATATATATTATATATATACTTAAAATGAGATACAGTTAAGAAAGTGTCAATACTAACAGAATGAAAGTATTTCAAATAACCAAACTAGATCAAACATATGTCAATGATACAACTTGACCGAGCGCAGATCAGAATTAAATTAATATTTTACAAATAAATATGAATAATAGTCTTTATAGCGCACTAACACCGTGCCTGCTCTACAAAGATCATAACCGGACCGTAATATTTTATAACGTCTAGTAACATTCATCTATATACATAGCTGTATTTAACTGGCTTGCTTGCGCTTCTTCGTAACCTGTGAGGAAACGTCCCTCAAAAAGGTGCTTCAAGCCTAAATTGGACGTGAGCAACCACATTGGTTACCCATCACTCAACAACTACTGGCCAAGTGCTGCAGAAAGCAAATTAAATCGCTTTAATAGAAAACATTCCACATACGCGTGCTTCTGTCTGACATAAACGCAAGAGGTTAAGAAACAAGGAAAGGCGCGCGCGAAACTAAACGGGAAGACATAAACGGATGAAGAATTAAAAAGGCAAACAAATTCTTACAAAGAAATGTCATGGACGTGAAAAGGCATGAAACTTATCCGAGACAGGAAGACGCGAAATGGTGCATGTTGTTACAGCGCAACTGATAGGAGCTCACTTGTAACGTCAGTTTATGGAACAATTAAAAAGAAGCCGTCTTATTTGGCTGCCGTTTTGCTTAATAAAATGCACTTGCTTATTACTGTGTTTCACCTGTTCCATACCGTTCTTGCCAAAACTATTTAGCGTGTGCGTGGCATGCGTAACAGCTAAAAGACATTAGAAAACATAGATCGCATCGAGGGTCTTGCCTACAGCCGGAACTCGTAACCGACCGCGTTCCTCCAGTCCGATGAACTCGGCGCGCTAACTCGCAACGGAGAGGACCAACCGAATGATGCAGTCTGGGGTCCGCTTCAAGACAACACGCAGGCCCTCGATCTCTGTGCTTGCTTGGCCTTAGCCGTTACCCGCGCCACGTGTGCGAGCGACGCCATCTTACCGGTGGTCGTCTGGGCGGTTTTCGCAGCCGCGGACCTGTCCTTCGTCGGCCCGTCCGCCGTGATATCCTTCACCTGGCGACTGGGCAACGAGAGCAAGAAGTCGGAGTTCTCCTGCTTCTGCGGGTCCGCCACCGAAAGCACGACGAGGCTGCCGTCGACCGCGCCCAGTACGATGGCCATGCCGCCCTGGGTGCTCTCGATGGCCCGGATTTCGGCATGGGCCTTGTAGTTGGCGATCTGCTTGCCGTCGGCGACGCGGAACACGCGGATGGTACGATGGCCGCAGTGGTAATAAACGACGTGGTGGTCGTTCCTCGTGAAGAGCGTCATCGTGTCGAAGACACCCTCGGCCACCTTCGGGATCATGACGTGTATGGTCTTTCCGGTCTTCAGGTCGAGCATCTCGAGGCCGCCCCGGTTCGGCGCGTACAGGCCGTACTTGCCGTTGCTCGAGCAGATGCCGTTCCATCGTTGGATCGATCGGACGAAGCATTTCTTCTTGATGTCCCAGAAGTTGCCCTTGTCGGCGTCGATCAGCGCCACGTGGTTGGGCTCGTTCGGCATGGCGATCAGCTGGTGGAACTCCTTGTAGTTGTTGTACTTCGGCGTCGTTTCGTACATGAACGAGCCGGTCTTGGCGTGGTATATGCGCAGCGTGTTCGCTTCGGTCTTCTTGTGCAGCGCGCACGTGACGATGTGCAGCCCGTCGGCCGTCACGACGCTGTTCCGGAACGTCTTGCACATGTACTCGAACTGGTAGACAACGTCGCCGGACGGTATTGACCGGCACGCCAGCTTGCAGTGGCTTGGATCGGATCGCGACACGGCTATCGCTTTCGAGTCATCCTCCGTCAAAAACAGCTGTAGCACGTCTTCTTGGGCGTCCTGCTTGATCACCTTCTCCTTGTCGACGTCCCAAATGAGCACCTGACCCGACTCGGCACTCACCAGGTACGAGGCCTCCTTGTTCAGAACGGAGTGCGTCACGATCGAGCTGTGGGCGCTGTTTGCCAGGGTCTTGGCGATCTTTCCGTTCTCCAAGTTCCAAATTCCAACGCAGTTTCTCGTCGTGGTCGCGCCGAGGTAGGTATGGGCGGCAAGGCTGACAGCTTCGATCGGTTTTTCAAGCCTGTCTATGGAAAAGACGTTCTCGCGGATGTTGGCGAAGTTCCAAACTTTGATTGTCTTGTCTATCGAGGACGAGATAACTTTGTTCACGCTCTGATTGCTAACCGCGCTCATCGCTATGATTCGTCCGAAATGTGCATCCAAGGTCTTCACGAGATCCCCGTTGTTTGTGTCCCAGACGTAGAGGTTCTTTCTGACGCCAGCGACCAGGTACTCGCTGTTCTTGGTGAACTCAAGCAGTATATACACCAGCTGGTTCTTGGTGGGAATATTCCTGACTCCAGTCGGCAGCTTCAAGTGTAGTAGTTTATCGGTGTCCAGATTCCAAAGCTTGTAGCCGTAGACCACCATAGCGGCCAGATACCCTTCGTCTTTGGAGAGCATCAGGCAGAAGACTTTGTCATAGTTGGAGCGCAGGGTGCGATCGTACACCCACGTCGTACCCGATCGCTTGTAGCACGCAATTGCCTCATCGCTAATAGCGATACAAGCGTACAGGGTGTCTCTATCCCGAGTTACGGCGATAGCGCTGTGGAAGTCGAACTGGTCGGTCTCTCCATCGAGGATCTCCAACGTCATGTCCTCTTCCGACTCCACTCCCTGGAGAACTGTGTCCGGCCTCCACACGATGAATACGTCCTTGTCGACATTTGGACTCAGTCCCGCAATAATAATGGACACCTGCTTCTTGAAGTAGTTGTCTTTGCGGACCAGCTCGCCGTTAATTGTGTAAATGAACCACTGTTTGGCCGACCAGACGATGACGTGGGTGTTGTTGAGCGTCGCCCCGACCAGCTCCTGTCCCTTCTCGAGCTTTTTATCCCGTATGATGTAGTCTCCGGTCATAACGCTGCAAATGATCACCTGGTTGTTGTTGGTGTAGCTGACGCAGTGCTTGTCGTCTGGCGATATCTTCAGGTTCTGCATGATGCCCTGGATGCTGGGGTTGATCTGCCTGAAGACGTCGCCGGTGGTCAAGTCCCAGATGATGAACACGTTCGACACCGAGACCAGATACTTCGTGTCCGATGTGTTGCCGACGCCAAACGGGGCGAACGGATGGCCTTCGAGTGAGTACTGTAGCGGCCCACCGGGCGTGTGCATACAGTGGAAGGACGGCGACAGAGCATTCACTTCCAGGCCGTCGGTGTCGCATTGGTGGATTAGGAGCTGGATCTTTTCATTCGTGCTGTAGTAGGGGAGCAAACGGCCGACGATCTGCGGACCAACCATTTCGGGATACCTGCTGAGAACCGATGCCGACAGACGGAGAGCATCGGCCAGCAGCTTGATGTCTCTGTCGTCCTTCACTTCGAGGAACTCCTCGAAGTCGACCAGAACCGACTGAAGCGGCATGCAGCTCAGCTTGGCGTGCAGCCAACGGAAGTTGCAGAGCACCTCCTTGTAGAGGTCGTCGAACCGGTGCGCTCTCAGCAGGTGGAAAGGGAGCTCGCTGAGCTTGCGCAGGTTGTGCCTGGTCACCTTGCCGTCCGTATCCCGAAAGCAGAGCGGCTGTTCGGGCACCTTCCTATCTTCGGCGCCCTTCGTCGAGTCCAGGAAAAAGCGCTGACGTTGCAGTTCTGAGTACTCAAAAGGCTTCTTGACACCTCCGCCCCAGATTCCCAGAAAGTAGTCGGCAATGAGCGAATGCATCTCTTGCAGAAAGTTCAAATTTCTGAAATATCTTTCCTTGGAGGCCTCGATAAACTGTCTGTGGTACCAGAAGATGACGTTCACTCCGTCCGCTTCTCGCTCGGCGAAGTAATTCGGCAGGTCGTTCCGGATCCTCGTCCAGAGAAGCGGTGGTATACGTCTGACCGGCGGCAGGTGATACTGATAAACGTCGTTCAGCACCTTCTCGTCCAGAGACAGCAGGTCCTCGAGCTCCGCCTCGCTGAGGCCGCTCTTCGCCGCCGTGATGTAGCCGAAGGCGTGCGAGACGAGCACCTTTCCGTGTTGGTTCTCGATCCGGTCGAAGAGTTTAATGACCGAGTTGTGTATGCTGTCCGCCAAGGTTGTCATCTGCGGTTTGAGGTTCGACCTCCAGCGGCAGATCTCGTCGAAGACAAGCTTGATGAACAGCGGGACGTTGCACTTCCTAATCACCTCGCTAACGAGCCTCCACTGCTCGTCGCTAACCGTCCGGTTGGCCCGAGCCAGCCACATCTGCATCACGGTGGCGGCAAGTTGCTCGCCGAGCGGCGTGATCTCGATGTAGTTCTCCTCGGATTCGATCAACCTCTTCGCCGACTCGATGATGCCGTGGTAGTTCGGCAGCGTCGAGACGACGATCTTGACGTGCGGCGGCAGGATTACCGGCAGCCAGGCCAACTGGTAGGCGCCATCCGACGGTGACAACTGATCCAGGGAGTCGAGGAAGATGACGATCGGCGACTCTTCGGTGGCTAGCGTCAGCAGGTTCTTGAAGTGCTGCACCAACGGCGACATCTCCTCGGGAATATCTTCGTTGGACAGCTGGTGGTGGAAGTCAATCTGCTTACAGAGGTTCGTCAGGAGTGGGATGATGGCCGAACTGTCCGGCGACGTGCCGAGGAACCGGATCAGCATCAGTGGCTTGGCTGGATCTAGCCAGTGGACGACCTGTTGGAACACAGCGGTTAGAGGAACCCGAACACACCAGGTAAGGCTATAGTTAATTGCTGGTGGGCTAACACCTTGCATTACTTGCGAAATGTTTATGGGTGAATACCCTAATCGCGGGTACACAGTCGTTTTATTTTTCACACATAAAAACACGCAAATGTACCTATGCATTCGTACACATATAAATACACCTCAGCAATATATATATAATATATATATATATATATATATATATATATATATATAATTCCATTCAGAGCCTATAACATTGTCCTGGGGAAATATATGATTTGAAACGTCATGCATCTAGGAGGAAGCTTCCCACATAAGGTAGGTTACTGTAACAATACAGGTCTCCTACGACACTTCCATTCTAAAAGGTGACTACAGTATTTATAACAGCGAATCCAGAAATAGACAAACTGTTGACAATGTAACTGTTAAATGACACACAATCTGGTTATTATAGACTCGCTGTGTTGACAGCGTTCCACATTTAAAACTGGTAATAATTTAGCTCTGACGTTGTGTATCTGCTTCGGTAGTAATCAGCGACCCAGAATGGACAAAAATAATAATACTGGTGATGAATCTAAAACGAGGCAGCTAGCTGTTGGACAGACTAATAAATCCAGCCTCCGGTGACGTGAATGGGGAAATTCTTAGTTC
>JAODUP010000143.1:602500-642500 GCA_025642065.1 Paralvinella palmiformis | reverse complement strand
AGAAAGAAACTATGCTATTTGATGACTTAACGTATTCAGGGAGTCATTGTTTTGGAATTTACATAACATTTTTGTCCAAAGGGATGTGCTTGTGTTTGGTTTCTGAAAGTACTAAACATCACAATTTGTGTTTTTGTTGAATATTTGATGATGATTATTATGATGATGATAATAAAAACGTGAGTGAGTGAGTGAGCGAGTGAGCGAGCGAGCTAGCGAGCTAGCGAGTGAGTGAGTGAGTGAGTGAGTGAGTGAGTGAGTGAGTGAGTGAGTGAGTGAGTGAGTGAGTGAGTGAGTGAGTGAGTGAGTGGTTCTTTGTGTACCTTCGATGTTTGTTGCTCCCGGAACATATGGCCGAGAGTCGATTCTATAGGGTCATACAGGCTCGCGCACACGGCTAACACTGCGATTAAAACCCAGATCTGGATTTCGTTTTGCAGCACACTACCGACTTTGTCAAAGGAGCTTGTGTATGTTCTAATTGTGTGTAGCGTGCTCGTTGTGTAATATTCTGAACATCTGATGTCGAACATTCTATGTCGATGTACTTTAAATAGGACACATAAATATGTTTATGAGTGGGGGTAAGTGAGGAAGCTTTAGAAACGATTTTTTTTTGGGGGGAGGGGCAGGATTCTATTTATAATTCAAATGAGGGATTATAATATGCCGTTAGAAATAACAATCTATCACAAATCGATTTGCTCTAAAACCCCATCCATATTGTTATTTAATAAAACGCCCTAAATCGAAGACGCTGTAGGTTAAAACCTCAACGGTAGATGATGATGATGATGATGATGTCATGATGATGGTAATGGAGATGATTATGGGGGTACTGTGATGGTGCAGCGGTAAGAGCATCGAGCTGAGAACCTTCAGGTTGTGGGTTCTAATCCAAAATATGCCTGTGTTTGTCGGATGTTTCTCTAGTCAGTCGGCCTTCAGCCATATGTCCAAAATGTGACTAAAGCCGAGGCTGAACTCAGCTCAGATGATGATGATGATGATAATGATGAAATATCAAATCTGGTACTACTTAAACATGGAAAGAATGCATGAAGTATAAAGAAAAGGGGCGAAAATGTCGTCCATTAGGCAAATATTGCCTATTATCTCCAATAAGAGCCCATAATCGCAATCAGAATTGACCAGAATCGTGATGATTATGATAATGATTACTTGTCGTCGATCGGTTTGGCGTGACGCAGACGATATGTCACCGAACCGCGTCGAGAAAATCGATGAATCGATGAAAGCATCTCGACTAACGCCACACAACGGGCGAAATGGTAACCGCATCTCCCAACTCAAAGACAAGGGCGATGATGGGCTGGGATTTTGTCGACAAATGCTCCAATCCTCCCCCATTTGCGACCCCCCCCTCCCCATCCGAGCCCGTAGACAGGAGGACCCCACCATTGTTTTGGTCTCGGGCATTACCCTCAATTGACGAAAGGATCCCGACTCCGTCCGTATACTCATAAGCGAAGTTAATATCCGACAGTGGAGCCCCCCCCACACACACACACAGATATGGCGACGATTTTGCCGCTTTTATTTACGTTGTCGTCGAGTTCCGGAAAGGTTATAAATATTTAAGCGAAGATTTTCCAGAAATAACAGCCGCCGTTCGGAGCCGAGGCTGCTGTCACGTGGTCGTCGATTGTGCCGGGTGCGGTTGCTAGGGCCGCCGTTATCCGTTGCGCAGCCGCCGAGGGTCGTAGCCACCAGAATGCCGATTTCTCGCCCCATTCAGCGCAGCCGGCACGCCACCGCGTCGTTTCCGGCGGGAAGGCATTAATCGTAACCGGATGAATGGAGAAGCCATTTATTCGGGCCAACATCCACTCGGTGGGAAGCGAATTAGCTGATTATCTGTTAAGTTGCATAATACAAATAAAATCTGTTTGCTCAGCGGGAGAACCGTCGTCGTTTGTTCCTTCCCCGGGCGGCCTTGCCAAAACATGAACCCTAAATAAGCGATATAATTCGTCATTGGGAAGGTCCAATTGACCTTCCAAACGCAACTAAGATTAACCACCCGGTGGTTCATTCGACAGATTTAGTGGATGGTTTTATGAACGTTTCGAGTTCCATTTATGACCTGGTGGGTAAGAGCGTGGGACCCTTTTACTCGTGGGCATTCTGCGCGGGAGGTCGCAGGTTCGAATCCCGGCCGTAGCGCTGTAGTAGCAGGAGTTTTTCATCTAGCCAGGCAACTGGCAAGTTTTCGCCGGCGGATATGCCATATATTGTAAATTCTAGATTGATTTAGAATTAGTCTCAGAACGCCTACCAACTAACAACACAACCGTAAATACCGTCATTTCTTCTGCCTGGGTTGTTTCAGCCATTATCGCACACTCTGATGCAACAACCGAAACAAAAATTTGGATTAAATACCAGAAAGATAGAGTTTTAGATATTCTCAAGAAACAGAAATCTGATCAAAATGTCATCACCGTCTCATGCCATGACGTAGAACAACGATGACACGACAACAAAAGAATTAAATAGACTTCACTCTTGTCCGATTTTTGTCATATCCAGAGATTCACCAACGTTCCGAAATATGACCTTCACATAGAGGATTCTACTCCTTTTATGAGGTCACGAACTATTCTGAAAATGTGCTGAAAACCATGGTCTTAAGTAGATGTGTGGGTGGTTTTTTGCTTCATCTCGTGGCCAGTCACATCTGGGACATATGTTTGAGGGACTACTACTATCTTTTTTATACCAACAACATATTGAGGCATACAGCTTTGGATACAGTTTACTCGTGACATTCTTCAAGTATAGATAACAATTTATATATATATATAAGGGTGGATAAGGGTGGATATATATATATATATATATATATATATATATATATATATATATATTTCCACCCTTCTGATTGTTTATCCATCTGTTGGTCCATCTCTCTATCTGCCTGTCTCTGTGTCTGGTCGTCCATTCATCCGCCCATTTTACTAGATGGCTGCCGGTCAGTTTGCCAATTTCTCTGGACACATATTTCCAGGTATTTGCACATAGATTACCATCCTATAAAATCATATAGACTAGCATACTATAAAATGACATAGTCACTGGTTCCGGTGGATTCTGGGTAAGATTTAGCTGTCTCGTGCAACAAACACCGAATTAGAGGCCATAATAATAGATGGCTGCCATCAAATCTTATCTAATACAATCACCTGTAGAGTTATCCGGCGGTTTTATGACGCTTCTCTGTTAGCCCAATTGATTTCATTCCTCTGATCCCGAACTCTGACTTTTATTGCCTAAAAATCAGATCGAGGGCAATGTTAATTGTATTCGTGATTACGTCAAACCCGTTACAATGTGCGTCATAAATTCTATATTGAATTCTCGCCAACGCCCACTTTTTTCTTCTTTTCCGAACAGTTAATAGCCTTTACTGTTTGTGAGGAAATGGCACAGCCAGAGACATTTGGCCATTCACTGGCGATGAATGTGAGAAATGTGTTCAAACTGGCACAGTGTGATGACTGATAGAGAATGGCGAATAGAAACAGTTTAGAATATGACTGGTTTGTCGCTTTTTGAAATCTACTTGTGTTTGTAAAATGGAAACGTGAACATATGGGTTGTATCACAGTTTAAACAAAACACTCGACCTGTGTCTTCGGCGATTAGAAATGCCCGCTGTGTCCTTCTGCATTTGTTAACTCACTCACTCACTCAATCAATCAATCAATCAATCAATCAATCATTAACTCACTCAATTACTCACTCACTCATTCACTTACTCACATATTCAATCACTCACACATTCATTCACTCATTCACTCACTCAGTAACTCACTATGAATTTAAAAAACAAACATAGCCTGCCTGCAAGGATAGCTGTTGTTTTTTTAAATTTATTTTAAAAGCACTAGTTCTGCGCTATCATATTATATTTCATTATAATGTGTGAACGAATGAGTGTATTAACATCAAGTGCCTGAAAAAGATTTGACATCTCTCTCTCTCTCTCTCTCTCTCTCTCTCTCTCTCTCTCTCTCTTTCTTTCCCTCTTTTTCTCTCTCTCTCTCTCCTCTCTCTCTCTCTCTCTCTCTCTCTCTCTCTCTCTCTCTTCTTGTTCCGGAACGATATTTCAGATAGACGGTAATTTATAGTGTAAATGGTATGGTGAGCTTACCACGAAGTTAGGGCCCATGGATAGTCGCTGGCAGTTAGCAATCTCGTTCATACACAGCTCCGTGGTCATGTGATCATCTGTAGCCTCATCACGAACGCCCCATCTCATGTCGACCACCTGGCGGCGGGAAGCGCAAAACAGAAACAGTTAATAAACGGAATACAGTAAGTCCTCCACCATCCGGAATTGAATTTAGCGGATTTCGAAAATTACTGCCAATTTAGAATTATTCGTCTACATTTGAAATATTTTCTAATAGTGGAACTGCGAGAACTTGGTAGAGTGGTCAATAACTGTTTTCCAGTCTGTTTCCAACACGTATTCAGAAGTCGTAGAGTTCGTATATATTGTGGACAATTTGCCATGTTAAGTCATTATTCGGAAATAATGGACACCAGGCACCATACAAAAAACTACTTCCCACCTATCAGACTGGAAAATAAGACCATTGTTTTATGGACAATGATCCAGACCGACTTACCTGGAACTCTAATCCATGTTTTTCACGACAGAACTCTTTCAGACGTGGATAAACGGTCTCCATTAAACTGTTTCTCTCTGTCGTCGTATCTGTAATACAACAAGAACATGGGATTGTTACATTAAATATTATATATAATATAATAAATGCGGTTTCTTACTTTATTTCTATAAGGTTTTCGGAAATTCTAATCTTTTTTGAAAATGTAAATAGGTACTTGTAAAACAATGCGTAGTGGTTGTTTATATATATATATATATATATATATATATATATATATATATATATATATATATATATATATATATATCAAAGCATTCGCCAAATTATCTATATTTATGTTCATGTTATCATTATAAATGTTCAGTGCTGATAAATAATGTATCAGTTCTAAGTTCGTTGCAATAGATCCAGTTATTTGATAACTTTAATCAATTATTACCCCCATTGCAACATAAACACTACTTAGACTACATCAGCCATTGAACTATTTTAATGGCTGTACTAATTTTGTTATTGATTCTTATTAATACGACAAACTTATCATCTAAATTTCAATCAAAATTGTATTATATAATTATTAAGATGTGACCTTTTGAAGCCTCCTCTCTCTATCTCCGACATAACAGTATACTTTATTGATAATTATTATTCCGTCTCCAGGTATAATAAAACCTATTCATTAACAAGTCCATATTGATTGTAAATTAGCGTACAAATTGAGTGATATAATTTCGACCAAGAATGTTGTCATTGTAACATTTCACTGTTCATACTATATTATATATAATTATCAAATATATTCCAGCCTATCCTATTTGTTAAATTATATCAGCTTATATATTTTTAATTGATAACAAAACCTGCTTTTGAGCATCAGAGCTATGTAAAATTCCTCTTGATAACAGTTAATAATAATGGTATTTACTTACAATTTGCATATTATTTCTTACAACTTTAATTTGATATAGAATTTAATATTACAGTTGGTACAAATTATAGGATCACTGTAAATATTTAAAGCTGTCTTCCCGAACACAAACGCCCAGGTCATCCAGTAGATTTAACTGCTTATCAGTTTATACGTTTGATTTGTCAAAGATATTTCACGAATGACAAAGATCCTTGGTCTTTCACGTCAGGTTAAATGTACCAGTTGAGGAAAAGTTGTGTAAAATTCTGAATCATGACGTTATTTATGTAACATTAATTTATATCCAGTTTGTTTATCTGAATTGTTACTGTATATCTCTGAACTATAAAACTTGTGATTCTGTTTATAGTAAATAAACGACAGGTTTATATATTTTTTATAACTAAAGCCGTAACATTTTCTGATCAATGAAACACCCCTTTGACGAACGGATCACCAAAATTAGTTATAACTTTTAGGGTATTATGCTATTCTATCAACTCATGTTAAGTGGTTCTCCATCGGAATAGAGCAAGTGTTTATTCCGTGTACAAATTCATAAATAGACTTCTAGTCCCGGAACTTGGGAGGTGTTCATGGTTCTAAAATGATGTTACGAGTTTTCACGGTAATATTTACCTTTGCGTTGCACGATGACGTGGACCTTACTAAACACACGAAACACCTAACACAGCCATATTCCGAACTATAACACGGCCACGATGTTTCCATTACTCATTCCATTTTGTCATTATTCAGCATACTGATGTAAAAGTACAGATAACACCTCACAGCATGACCTTTCTAATCAATAGAGATGCCGGTTTATAATGCTAAATAGCAAACAATTATTGGGCCGCCGCCGAGGTCTAACCGGTAGCGCGTTCGATCACAGATCACTACCACGCCAGTTCGAATTTCAGCGTGGGCATATCTGAAGGGTGTTTCATCACCGAATTCGCTTCATTACCTTTGGAGGTCGCTCGGCCCATTTAGTCAACACGTGCACAAAAGTGGCCGTAACACATCAATCATCATCATTATCATCAGCAGCAAACAATTTCTAGAGTATCTTAGTACAATATCATTCACCTAGCTGGATGGTAGTACCGAAAGTGGCAGATATTAAATTAGTCCCATAAGAGCACTTACAATTTTCTATAGCCCTGCAGTAAACAAAACGCACTTTCTAAGTACTTTAGGCTTAAGCATAACTTCAACCTCTAAAAGAGGACCGTGTGTGTTTTCATATATTTGTTTTTGTTTACTTTGTGTAAATATTAGGTTTTTTTTTCGAAGAAATACTTTAAAAAAGAACAAATTATTCTGTGAATTACAAAATTCCAGTTGACGTTGCCAGTTTTCAGAGATGAAGTTTACCGGATTAAACATTCTGCTCGTATTGATGGCAATTAATCCTCAAATTATCAATACGAGAAAAGTTCCACCCAATCTGAACTGTCATAATGATTTGAACACAATGGGCTACCGGACAGTTTATTAATTGTAATGATCGCCTTTACCGCCTTTGTTCGAACTGGGAGATATATATATATATATATATATATATATATATATGGTATCTAAGCACATCGAACCCTAAACAAGAAGCTGAATGGACTTCTAACAGGGTTAAACACGTACATCAGGACAAAAGCAGTTGTCTATAAAGTTACGGCTCTGTTTGCTTTACGGCCGATTCCTTGTTTACTCTCCCGAGTACCGAGAGGTATACAAACTGTATGCGAGCCTTCGGCGCCGGCATTACTCAACGGCGACCGAATGTGTTATCACAATCGCCATGTTGACCGCTGCCGCTTTGATTAACCGATTCCTAACTAATGTCAAGGTCCTGTCACGTCCCTCTCGACGTCTATTGAACCGGGGAACTATCTACCCGGCAACCTTATCCCGTTATCAATGCAAACACTTCCCGCGCCGAATGAAAGGTCCACGAGCGGGCATAAAATGGCCAGAACCGGGATGCCCGTGTTGACATGGAAAATACCATGGAAAATATCGCTGTTTGTACGCACGCTAAGTGCCGGTCAGACGTATCATGGCCGAGATCGATAACCGTTATTACGGAAAACTCTGCCAATGTTGACGAGCGTTCTCGCCCGGCGTTTTGCCCGTAAGAAGATCGCTCACGTGACGGCTGCCGGGTCACCCCACCGTGACGTCATTAATATGACCCATTTCCTGGCCAATTAACGCCGTGCGTGCTCCGATGCTATTCATCAAGGTGACAATAGTCTCGTCTGATTTGGTCTGAGAGGTCCGCTATCTGTTGCCAACAATGGGATGTTTCATCAGGCTCCGTAGAGCAGTAAGTCAACAATCAAAAGCTTTTCATAGACAGATAGTGGCTCCTATGAGTTGTTTGTGTGTGAAGACATCGGCTAGTAAAATTGCATCCAACTCAAAGGAACCTCACCTGTCACAAGTGCCAACAGGGCACATCTTTTCAATTCGGTCACCCAGAGAACAGTGATTGAGTGATTGTCTTGTATAGCATTGACGCCCATCACACCTGTGACATATGGTCGACGAAGAACAACCAAGATAAATGGACTATTCAAACTGAAGTCTTTTACTGATGGATGAACCATCCTACAGACATAGGTATCTCTTGGGTAGGATGCCACGATCAGGACGTTTCCAATGTAGTAAGTTGCCAACTGCACTACACAAACCCTTCGGTCATCCAACAGATTTAACTGATCATGTGACAAGGTGATCACTGTCCTTATGAAGGGAAAGAGTACAGCCACATTTATTAGATTGTATGGCAAGTGGTCACTTTTCAAATGTGGCAAAAATGGAAGAGTGAGTGAGTGAGTGATTGAGTGATGAGTGAGTGAGTGAGTGAGAGAGAGAGAGAGAGTGAGTGAGTGAGTGAGTGAGTGAGTGAGTGAGTGAGTGAGTGAGTGAGTGAGTGAGTGAGTGGTGGTGGTGGTGGTGGTGGTGGTGGTGGTGGTGGTGGTGGTGTGGGGTGGTGGGGGGTGGTGGTGGTGGGGTGGTGGTGAGTGAGTGAGAGATCTTCTGGTTGATCAGACATTTCCCGTCCCGGGCACCACCACCCATGTTCGAATTTCGGCGTGGGCATATCTGAAGGTTGTTTCGTTTTTGACTTTGCCTCATTACCTTTGGAGGTCGCTCGGCCCATTTAGCCTACCTTGTTCACAGAAGTGGCCGTAAAACACCAATCATCATCCCCGGCACCCGAATCTGCGGAACAACGGCATTCATTGTAAAACAGATTATTGACGCTCATCGTAGCTGGGCTTTGTTCTGAGCAGTGACTGGAAGTCGAGTGAACCGAGTAGTACACCAACTAAAACATGTCCAGTCCTAGCTAACTCTGGCGATGATCGAACTCATGATTCACGTCTCGGTGCCCGGCATTCTACCAACTGAGCTAGAAAACTAGCATAAAACAAGACCCAGTTCGATATGGAACGACGCCTTTGAACATTAAGTGGAACACTGACTATCTAGACAATAGATTAAACAGAATAACGTCTAGAACAAAGTGGGTGAGTGAATGGATGAGTGGGTGGATGGGTGGATTGCTTGGCCTAGGCACCAGTAATACCTGGTGCATATGACCAGAGGTGATTCCTTAGTAAATCACACTACAAAATCATGGTTAGGTGCAGTTACGAACCTAGAACCTAGAAATTTGGTCATGCAATATTCCAACCACTGCACCATTGGAACGCACCCTGACTATAGGCCCAAAGGATAACAGACTTTTAATTGAGCATCTCAACTTGCATCCCACATATTTTATCGCTACAGATCGGCTCCGTTGGCAGGTGAAGAGATCATCAGAATTATCTATGGAAAGAACTTAAATAATTTATTTCCAACGTCACGCGAAGTACGCCATCGTCCAGTGCGCAGTTTACATGTTTTTAATCCGCGCGTCCATTTCGTTAATAAACTGCGCCGATCGAATTAGTTATCCGCACGGAACCTGCACCGATGACTGCCTATGGTTATGGACTATTTGATGGCCGATGATCGATAGGTTGGAATGTATTTTGTTATCTGGTAAGCAGCGGCTTTGTTCAGCCGCGGCGTAACACGGTTTCAGCATTAACGTGCAGTTGATTTAGAACGAACGCCGGCAAACGCAATTATTAATGCCGGCTAGGAGATATATCAGTCTGGCAAAAAAGCACACACCACTGCTCGGCGGCGTGTTAACGCGGGCACGCGTCCCTATATGCGCGTGCACACAAACGCGCGTTGGCGCACTCGTACAAACATATAGCTACAGGCGCGTGCACATACACACACACACACACACTCACACAGCTATTTGCATCCGTTGGGACTTATACATGCATATTAACAAACAGTTCTAACTGTGTCCGCGTATCTGTCTATCTTTGTGTATCATAGTTTAGTTGAACACACATACACACAAATAAACACGTCTGTCTGTATGTCTGTCGATCTGCCTGCCTGCCTGTGTGTATGTCTGTCTCAGAGGTTAAATGAATATAACTAACACAAAATGTCTTTCTCCTAACACTGTTAACACGACGATGGCTTCTTAGGCACCACACAGTTTCATTACCGACATATTGTCTCAAATTCTTAGCAACACACTTTTGGGGAAAATATATAATCGTTATCTTAAAGACTCGTCTATGGCGATAAAAGAAGAAGCAGAACATCATCCAGTCTGATTACGACAGGAACCAACAACTTCTATAGCACAAACATCCGGTATAATGTGCTACATCTTTGGCCTGGTGGGTAGAGCGTGACACTATTTACCTATGGCTATGGTCATTCTGTGCGGGAGGTCGCAGGTTCGGGCCTCAGCCGTGGCGATATAGTACGAGGAGTTTTTCATCCAGCCAGGCAACTGACAAGGTTTTCTCTATATTTAGCTATAAATTACAGACCATATCCTTTTCCCTCATTCGAGGTTGCCAGCCACGTTCAAAACTGCCATTCGGCCATTATTATTATATTAGTATTATTATATTCAAGGTTTGAGGGTGTTACTGTACTGGATATTAGTGTACTGACGTTAGTATATGTTTATGTACCCGATTTTAGTGTACCTGGGTTAGTGTACCAGACATTGGAGTTCATTGAAAATATCAATAAATCCAAATCACACTAAGCGCTGTTGATGTATTATGAACACATCGCGTAATAATACCGAATAAGTTACTGACATACTTTGCAGACCTTGTAAAGTTGCTCTTGGATTTTGTTTATCTTTGGAATTTTTTATCTTTGGAATGTTTTTGATCTTTGAATATCAACCGAAGATGTGAAGACAACAACGTCAGAATTCTCAGATTGGCAGGTGTTTCAGTTATAAACATTTCGCCATTTCTGACTGGAATTTGTGATTTTATGGTTTTTGTAAAATTCTTAGTGTTTTATTTTAAAAATTGTTTTAATATGTTACACAGTAACGTTAACGTTTTTTGTGTATTAACAACTTCCGTACACTAGCTTCCAGTACAGTAACGTTCACCTTCTTGTGCACTAACATCCAGTACACCAATGTCAGGTCCACTAACATCTATGTACACTAACATCTATGTACACTAACATCCGTACACTAACGTCCGTGCACTAATGTCCGTACACTAATATCCAGTACACTAACACCAGATACCGATATTCAGCCATCCTGAACCGTTTCATGAATTAAGCTAAAACAGCTCATCTAAAACGTGATCAAATTGGATAGGGCGCTAGTCAGAGCCCGTTTCACATCGTATTGTATGAGGTGTTTTTTTGCCATCAGAAGGTATCACTGATTTTTCTTTATTTCCACCTTTTTAATTGTGTTTTCGACTATATTTGCATTAAATTGATTTATTCCTTCATTGCTGTGATGTGAGGATGCTGATGATTGATGTTTTACGGCCACTTTTGTGCACATGATGGTCTAAATGAGCCGAGCGACCTCCAAAGGTAATGAAGCGAAGTCAAAGATGAAACACCCTTCAGATATGCCCACGCCGAGATTCGAACTCAGGTGGTAGTGATCTGTGGTCCGACGCGCTACCAACTAGACCAGGGAGGCGCCCCATCGTTTGCTGCGATGTGACCTAATGATTTAACATCATTCGATTCTGGATAGGCATTACTATGTCCTGGTCGGAAAAAAACTACCACATTCTTTCCGAATACAATCTAGACTATCCGACGTAAATCTCCGGCCAATACGTCGTCGAATTCCGGATAGCATATTATCCAGAAGTAGAGAAATGGATTACCGAAAGACGTCAGATATACAAATTAAGCACATCGTTTATTTTGATTGATGATTATTGTCTTGGCGATATGATATACATTCCATTTTGTCTTGTATTAACTAACTAATATGAAACAAACGCTAGAATATCCAAGTCCGAGTGATTTAGGATTTGGGACACCTTGCTCGATGTCGTGGCGTGCTGGAGGTCGGAGGTTCGTATCCGAATATTTGCACTATACTATAATAGATATGGTTGGGTGGGGGAGGAGAATTATTCATCAGCTGCCAAGGTTTTCCACACAGAATATGGCATCTCTTCCAAATTTTAAATCTATTTAGAGACTGAGAACCCGTGATGAAGCATTAAGTATATGCCATAAGCGTCTCTTTACGGTTCCGGTAACCGGCCACGGAAAAAAAACGCCATTTGAGCGAATATTTCAGCCGTTAAGTCTAAAACACACGTCCGGACATTCTTTCGACCTTAGAAGAATTCAGTTTAGTTTCCACGTTTTCATATTCGATAATGACAAGGTATCTGTTGTGCGAAGCATCATAGGAACGTCTGTTTTCGATTGAACGGAGTGAAATATAGGCAAATATTGGCCATTGATTGTATCAATGTATCTGCGCTCACACAATGACCTGTAACTACTGCCATATTATCAAGTTAGTCATTGATTATTTATCGATTCTATTTGCATTTCCATACGGTATTGTCCTAATCCTTGGCCTAACAATCACGCTTCGGTGTAATGGAGAGTTGTTAATTTCGTACCGAAAATGCCGTCGAATAAAGCGGACCTGTCTGTGACCCCAAAAATTGCAGTTTTCAGGAAACGCCATTTCTCCTTTACAACCGACTCGAACTCATTAATCTTGAATTACAATGGATCGGATCTGCTGATGTGACATAGACGATACCTTATTGACGCGTTAGCGCTTGGTCTTATTGTAGTTGGTTGCATAGTATGACAGACGAGGTGGAACAGTGCGAGTCGTGGTCGTCGAATTGGTACTGGTTAATGTAAGTGGTTGTGCTTAGAACAATAATCGAACTCTTATCGGGATATTATTCCGTTATTAATACTTCCTTCAGTTATAGTTTACAAGTATATTGTAACGCTATATCCTCCCGCCATCAGGTGACTTCTATTGCAGGATTTGAACAGGATTCTGAATTTATTCCGCAAGATATGATTGACAGTTTTATTGTTCGTTTAACCGCTGAATGGTTTCAGAACGCACCAGCTTCCTTTGTTTCGCGCAAAGTAAAAACAATAACCTACCTGTAAATGTAGAACTGGTAAAGATCCTGACAATCTTTGATCCAAGAGGCGGCAGGTCCTCCAGACTTCCCACCATCACTCTCCGCAAGGTGGCTCGCAACGCTTCCGCTTCCGGGTCGATTTCCTCGCCCTCCGGAGCGCCTTCGCCTTCCGGAATCTCTCCATTCTCGGATGGTTGTTCGGGATCGGATGGCTTGTTTTTCGTATCGGACTTCGCTTCCGATTTCTGAGAGGCCTTGGAGTCGGGAGGTTTGTTCTTGGCCGAGTCAGGTTTCGGAATCTTGTCGTTCTCTTTTCTGGCTTTGGCCTTCGATTCCGATGATTTGCCCTTCCCGTCGCCAGGCTTGCCCTTCGGCACCGGAGATTTACTCTTATTCGAATCGGCCGATTTGATCTTCTTGTGCTCGGCCGATTTGATTTTGCCCGGAGTCGGCGACTTCCGTTTTGATTTGTCCGATTTCGCCATGACGACGGCGGGGTGGCCGGAAGCGAACTGTTAATGTATCGACGGCGATGTTATCAAGTGATGGGCATCAACACTCCGGTCCTCTACGTCCCTCTTATATGCGACGCGAAACAGCCTGAAGTTGTATTGCCTGGAAAATGTACAGAATACAATGGTAGGTATACCGGAATAACTAGGTACGCCGTTAATAATTAAAGAATGATACCTGCTGGCTTGGAAAATGTCTGATGCTCGACTTGAATCATTAATCTGCATGATATGCATTTCTGCCCGACAGAAAGCCTAAATATTAACGGGCGGTCCGATATTAACGTAGGTATTCCTGTATCGATATCCAGCGTTACTAGCTTTTAAAATTATAATGTCAAGTGTCCGATCGTTGGTATTTCAGGGCAAAATTATTTCCACGGATCGATTATGATCAGGTTAGCGTGACTGGATTCGAGTTTTTGTTCTTACGTTGGATGAGCGGGGCCGAGCGAAAACACGGGAAACTATGGATCAGTGATCGGGTGAGCGCTGAAACATATCGAAATTTGTCACTGGATAGAACTTAGCTTTCCTGGATAGAACTTAGCTGTTCACGAAATTCAACTATCTAATATAAGTAATTAACATTATCTCCCATGGTTACACACACACATACACACACGATCACGAACACACACGCACGCACACGCGTGCACACACAAATATATATATATATATATATATATATATATATATATAGAGAGAGAGAGAGAGAGAGAGAGAGAGAGAGCATTAGTTTATAGCACACAAAGATAATTTGATTTGTAACTTTCTGTAAAATATATTTCGCCAAACGTGAAAGCGTCATATAATTATACCTACGTTGGCCGGTAGGGTACACTTCCGTAATGTGTCCTGGTTTCTACCATTTGTTTTACTTCATGTACTTGTATGTTCCACAGTTTACCGCCTGGCTACGCATAAACAAAACGAAGCACATGGCTCATGATGCCATATCAGTTGTCAGTAAACACATCCTGTCGACACTCCGATGTTAACGGATGTTTCTCAGTCTATGTAGCCTCGGTTGTTGCATTATTCGTTTATATTTGTCAAATTAAACGCTTCGACCGTCATTCCGGCTGGCGAAATTAACAAGTTCACCAGCTACCACCATCTTTTGGCGCCAAGAATCCCTCCCCGACATGTCGTCTGCTCGCCATTGCTCCCATCGTCTGCTGTTGCAACCCTAACGGCCCGGTTGTCGTCCGCCTGCCTCTCCTATAGTAGACTATATGCGTAGCCGGAGCAGACGACCGCTGTTCGCGCCAAACATCAGCCATAACGACAAATAACAATCATCGATATTTTGCTCACGGCCACGAGGAGTATTCAGCGCTGGGCCGGGAAGGTTCAGGGGGGGGGGGGGTCCGGACCGTCAGCCATTCAATCTGGCCGCTCAATATGCCGGGACCGTACTCCTTTTAACCGGGCGCTGTAGGCTTGTGCTCCGACGAACCTATATTTATACATACATAGTGTTTGGTGCTGTAGTTAAAGGGACTCCGTCTCCAACTGATAACAATAATTCGTCGTCGTAAGGCATCGTCTGCCGAAGTGGTGTCTAATTCTGTCAGACCTTCTGCGCTCCGGACCGTGGGTGGGGTGGGGGGTGGGGTGGTTGAAGTGGTAGGTGTGTGAATAGTGACGGATGAATGGCGATGCAAATAATTCGCATCGGACGAGGAAAAATACACTTTCGTTCTAAAAAGTTTAAATTATTGCTGCAGAAATGATCGATTGGCCGTAAAATGCCTGAATACCATTAATAGCTATGCCCTTTGTCATGACTGTGATGTAATTTCGGGGTGTAAGGTTTTAATCAATCCGTTAAATGCAAAGTCGTACGTGATAACCAACAGTGATGAGGAATTTTCCTACTTCGCTATATTTAATAAAACTGAAACCGACTCTGTATTGGAATATTTGACTGATTTATTTATTTATTTATTTGGCTGATTCCTATTTCCTGGACGAATGCGTTGATTAGATGAAACATCCCACAGGCATGTGCGACACTCGGATTCGAGATCCAACGCATAACGTAGTAATCTCATCCACTAAGCTGCCAGTGCTTATATATATATATATATATATATATATATATATATATATATCCTAAGACGCAGACACGGACATTCAGAATGCGATCAACAACAAAAGACAATCACTAATCTTGTCTTCCCACGTTACTGAGTGTCATTATCTAATCAATATCTCGTTATATTATAATATATTGAAGACACAAAAATCATCTGTCAGTTATTGTTACCGGGATCTAAAAGTCTAAACACGTCCATCATAAACTTTATATAATGAACTTTAGGGAAATAGGCGTCAGGTGGCTGCTCGGGGGGGGATCACAGGGGCCTCAATATCCCACTATGGCTGTGGGATCCGCCAATATGTAATGCAATGATCAGCATTCAACTTGTCTGTTTGTTTGTTTATCTATTTACTCCTGTATATATATATATATATATATATATATATATATATATATATATATATATATATATATATATATATATATATATATATATATAATATAAAGGTTTCTCTAGACATAATGTACGCGGACCCGAAGGCTTCTGTATCTTTAGATAACGACAAAGATACTAATAGGATGTCCGGAAGAGGATCTTGATCCGGAATCTTGATAAGGAATAAATTTATCAATATGAACATAGACATGGTAATACCATCAGTCATCAATGACGTCATGATCTGACGAAGCCTGATTACGTTCACGTACCCGAATCACACATGCCTCCATGCACGAACTTTCATGCGTCAATGCCGGCACCGTAAGGTGCGAACGAACAAGTAATGACGTCATAGCTACCGTGACCAATGGGCACTAACCGGAAGTGGATCGATCCCTCCGAGCCTACACCGATTGACCGATCATTTAAGTGACCTGGCAATAAGTCAGCGCTTCGAACGAACCCGGATCTCTGATTTCTCCCATTAAAGATAATAATTGATCTCTGATCGATCAGATCGGCGACCGTGTACAAACTCGGGGCTCCGCCATTTTATATTGATATCCGACAGGAGGCGCTTTCTGCCGTCGCCACGCCACGCCAAGGCGATGGCGTTTATTGTGCCGATGATAAGGCCCGGCCGTGTTAGCGCCACCTACTCGTTCCGCTTCACGTGACGTCTGTCGTGACGACACCGGGTGACGTCTCTGGGGCGGGAACACAATGGCGGCCGGCCGGTGTGACGTGTAACCACGGCAAGATGGCGATAACCGATCGCTGGTGTTTCCCCCCACACACACTTTTCAGAACATTCGACACGCCAAGGTGACCGGCCTAATAATGGTCCCATGATTAAACGTCCATCTTTATGCTGTCGCATCGAGGCCACCGCGACAACTGGCACACGGTCATGGCGGCAGAAAGTTGGGCCGCAGTCGTTTTCATATAAAAGTCGTTGGCTGGGAGCTCGGATATCGATCTCGGGTTGTTTATCGCGCAGATAATAAATAGAAATTATATTTAAATCGTGACGCAGCTGATGAACCGCCGGTGTTTTATCCGGCCCGTTCCTGTTTATGACTTCAAAGCACTTACTCGCCCATGAGGATGACTGCCTCTTGCTAGATTATAAATATCCAGTATTGACGAAGTTCTAAATAACTGGTATCGATTAGCTTTGAAGTAATCAACACTCGTTGGCTTCGTTCAGGCCAGCATTAATTGGCTTAGAAAAGATCATTATCTATTCAGATGAGTGAGAGAAGATATTCAGGATCTATCCGGAAGTGTTTATTTGTTTGGTCACTTGCTAAATCTAAAATAATATTTCGAATATTGCGCGTTTTCACTCATCAAAATAACATCTGAAATATCTGAATAAATGGGGTTCCTTGTTCGATCAATGTTTATTTAAATCTGGAGTTTGATAGATACTTCCGCTGGATGCATCTTGCTTATATTTGTATGCAAATTAATAATGAAGGGAATTCGAATACCGTGTACAAAAAAAAACCCCGTACAAACAAAGTCAATAGCACGCCATCTTGGACACAAAGAAACCTTTAGAGGTCATTTTTTTGTTGAAAAAAACTAAGACATTTTAGGCAAAAATACTCGGGAAACCAAGAATATACATAAAACATACTGAAAGCATAAAACTGAGACAGGGTTTTCCGTTCTATAGATGCTAGACTAGAAAATTCATATTTATTCGTTGAAGATTATGAATATGCATATTGCTTTGGTGTCTAGCCGTGTATCAAAATATTTAAAAAAATTCGACAGAAAAATGCACTTAGTTAGGTATAGTCATCGTGAGCAATGTTTTACAAAGAAATGGCAATGATCTGTTTAGAAATGATTTTTTTTAATTTTACTTGCTTACAAATAAAAATTCAATACGCTTTCCTTGTGAACTGGGGGGGGGTTGATGACTAATAGGTGTTTGGAGTCATTCAAAACAATACGTATCCAAAAAGACTACATACAAATAATACAAACATCACACAGTACTCAACTGTCAGTGTATAAATGACGGATGATAACAGTAATATGTAATGTTGAAATGATCAATAGTTTGACGACAGCTATATATTCCTCTAGAAGATTAATTGTTGTATAAGACATAAACAAATCATAATGTTGTTAATAAATAAACCGGCTATCAGATTTTAGATAATAATAATAATAATATTAATAATAATACATATTATTTAATTTTTATATTATTATTATTAGTTAGTACTTACTACTACTACTACTACTACTTTCTTTGTTAGTGACTTAGTGATATGTCAAACAGAGAGCCACGAAGCTGATCACTCGGATTTGTTTCTTGTCTGGATCTTAATCAGTCCTCATTCCTGTAATGTTGGAGGGATCTGTTGGCTGTACTCTGTAGATGTCTACAGCACAATAATAACGGCTTATTGAAATTGTTTTTGAATGGACAAGAACATAGTAGGAAGACTGCGAGTGTGTGGAAGAATGCTTCATTTTATTCTAAAATGGTCTCACACGTATATTTCATAGATATAAATAGATTATAATTTCGTTTTTGCTTCAAATCAAAACATTACTATTATACGCAAATCAACGATATTCCTTTACACAATAAAATAGAACTACTTTCTAAGCAAGTGTATTCCATTGTTTAAAAATAGGATTTATTTGAATAGTTTATGTCACCAAATACTTAACAGGTAAAGAAGTCCCAACTTCTCAGGTAAAAATATGTAAATGTTGCTGTTTTACGGCCACCTTTGTGTACACTGTAGGGCAAATAGGGTGAGAGATCCTCAAATATAATGTGGTAAAGTGAAAGATGAAACACCCTTCTGTCTTAGCCCGAACGAGATTTTAACCCAGGTGCTATGTATATATAGCCAATCGCGCTACCAGTTAGGCCATCCAACTTTTTTAATTTGTGTTCATTTCTTGACGCCGTTCGTAATATATCAGATGTCGTGGACTTTTGGCTTTTATAACATTCTTTCTCTTAACATGTTCCTTCTTCCATATCTTCTTGCGGTTGTACCAATATTGAGCTATCAAGGAGTCAAATGCCCGCTAGATCTGAGATTAACTTATAATAATAATAATAATAATAATTTGTGACATTTATATAGCGCCCTATTCAGCTAGACAGCTGCTCTAAGGCGCTTTACATCATTATTATCCCTGACTCGGACCTATTTCCACCCAGTACATATCTCAACCACCAAGGGAGCATACAACGCATGCTGCCATTAAAGGTGCAAAGCGATACTCAAACACATAGCCATCGCGTCCTATCAGGTTCTCATTTTTTAGGGATGGTTGAACCAGTCGCCACATGACGGCACTGCAGCTCACGGAGCCTCGAACCGGCGACTCAGCGGCTACGAGTCCATCGCTCTAACTAACTGCGCTATCACGGCTCGACGAACTTATCAAGTACTCAGGGTAAAAGTTGAGAAAAGATAAATGATGAACTGATGTAGGACATCTAACCACGTTCTGATATTAATTACGATGTAAACAACGATATAGGGAGTTTTAAAAAGTATAAAAATTCAATATTTTAGTAAATATTCACGCCATCAACGGCAATCTCCCAAATAATGTCTAACTGTATGCATTTTGGAAAAAAACAAATATTTTTCAAGATCTCTCGGGGGAAATGGGATGAAGATTTTATGTACATTCAATATATCCTGAGTCCCTACAAATGTTAACAGCCTAATGGATTCGGTTGAGATTCTAGGAATATATATTAATTAATTTTGTTCAAAACAGGATAATTCGTTCCTAATTTTAATGAAGCTAAATATTTCATTTATCGGTTTCTTAGCACCTAACCTCTTCACAAATATCGGTTAGCTTCTACATACGACACACAGTGACATTCCTTCGCCATTATCTGTCATCCTGCTACGTTCATTCTATTAAACATTAAAGATACAATTTTCAGATGCCAGTACCAAACAGTGTTCTGCCATTTGTTAGCTTATAGTGTGCTCCACTTATCAGCGTCAACAATATAATTAACTCAGTCATCATTAATCTGGGATCGAATTAATACGGAATTATTTGTTATGTATGTGATGATAATGATGATGATGATGATTGATGTTTTACGGCCACCTTTGTGCACATGGTAGGCTAAATGGGCCGAGCTACTTCCAAAGGTAATGAAACGAAGTCAAAGATGAAACACCCTTCAGATATATGCCCAACGCCGAGATTCGAACTCAGGTGGAAGTGATCTGTGGTCCAACCCGCTACCAATTAGATCACCACGGGGACCCCCTTAACATGAAACAGGCTCAGATACTGGATAACGATGTTTTCCATTTGTTCCAATCGCACGATTCAACATTCTTCCTCCTTAAGCGATGTAGATGTAGCCACTTTTAACAATGACAAGACATTAAAAGCCGTAGAAGGCGCCCGATGACGTCACGTCACTTTACGTCACGTGATGACGTCACGTGGAATCGTTTACATCGGCGATATGGTGTTGGATTGAAAACTTCAATATCTCTAAATAACCTAATCTCTAATATAATTGTCGCCGTATAATTATCCGAAATCTGGCTGACATTTGTTGATTTCGATACTAACAACTACGAGTCTACTGTTTCCCTTTTTATCTGTGGTTATCATATTATAGAAAGCTGTTTTAGCATCGTGTATACTTCATATCTTAATGTGTGAGTTATTTTTGTTAATTTAGGCTCTCTTTGTGTACATTTATTTCCCACCATGTCCAGTATCTTATCTCTCATCTCAAATGTCTGTCTTGTTTCCGCAATGATTTGGATCGGGGATGTCCTTATCTGATGCTACTATCAGAGACTAGTATGTGGACATCTTAGGTTTAAGGAATGATGTTGGTTATTCGCTCATATATTATCTAACCTTACAGAGACAGAGAATGATGACTCACTATGTCATATAGATGGATGTCTTATATTCATATGTTTAACAAACTCTTATAAGAATTTAGCTCGTTACTGCAAAATGTATTTATAGTTGACTGTATTTTAATTTGGGATCAAATGAAGGTATGACTATAGGTTTGAAGTGTATATAAACGAATACACATACATATTATACAAATTAAAATTAAAATATGAATATTAAAGAAAACGCTTGTCATATTGACCTAATAACCCTGCAGAACGCCGTAATGGGATCATCATTTATGCCTTTGTTAGACCACCTTTTGTAAGAGTTATGTTTCGTCTACAAAAGTAAGCAGATACCTCTTTCAATACAGATATTATTTTAATAATTAAAAACATTCTTCACACGGCATTCCGCATTTTACAGGTCTCATTGCTCTTGTGGGTTATTCCACTTATTTAGCCGACTATGTGCAAAAACGTGGATGTAGAATAGCTTTCTTCTATAACTATTTGTATGGAATACGAGTCTTTAAATTTTACTAGTATTGTTTTATGCGTGACTCTGAGCATTAATCAATAAAACTTACTGTTAATAGTCAGCATCATATTTAGTGGTGTGAACGTTTCTGATTGCCTTCCCCCCCCCTGGGCGCCTCCGTCGCAGCGCGTTGTACCATATATCACTATCGCCTGAGTTTGAATCTCGGCGTGGGCATATTTTTAAGGTTGTTTAATCTTTGACTTCGCTTCATTACCTTTGGAGGTCGTTCGGCCCATTTAGCCTACCATGTGCACAAAGGTGGCCGTAAAACACCAATCATCATCATCATCATCATCTCATAGCCCCCCTGATGAATCATTGGCATTATGTAGCCGGTGGTTTTAATTAACTGAAAAACTGCCGTATCAATTGCCTTGTAATCGACGGCGAAATACGACCAATGAAGGCGACACGCAGTTAGTGACACAAAATATGACGTTTGGAAGATGAAAATCACGAACGAGATATTCATCCACACGCACGTCTGCGTACAGACAAATAATCGGTCTCTCGGGTAAACATTAAACAAATTTGCAGAACGCGATACAAATATTTAACTTGAACAACAATCGCCGAAAACCAACTCACTGGAAAAACGATCCCGTCGACATTCCATTTCCTCGACACAGTTCAGACGAAAGCAGCCATCGCGACCTACAGTCAATAGATGTTACCAACAACAAACCCGATGAATCCCTCATAGCAAACCCTTTGATTCTCCACTCGAAGCCTCCCGACTGCCATCCCCGGGGATGGGGAGGGGGTGGCGTCATCGATTGCGTCAGTCGATGGGAAGGTGGGTCAGATAAACCGTCGGCGAGAGATGTTACATTGTTCAACTGAACGAAAGGAAAGCCATCGAGGAAGAAGAATGGCCGGTAAGTGCTCGTTTGTCAACAACCAAGAGTAGGGGTCGTGTGTGGCTCGTCGACGAGTGATAAACGTCAGAGGAGTCTCTCCGATGTCGTGTGTCGACGATGAAGGGCGTTCATCCAATGCGTTCTCACAACTGACGGTTGATGACGATCTGACAACACAGAGGAGAGATATGACGACGCGTTATCGATGGACACCAAATCGATGGACGGGATTTTTATAAAGTTTGTCATCAAGTGACCTTTTGGCGCCGATGTATCATTTAATCTCGCTCGCTCGGTTACTAAGCTTAAAATGCACTCACTCACTCACTCACTCACTCACTCACTCACCCACTCACTCACTCACTCACTCACTCACTCACTCACTCACTCACTCACTCACTCACTCACTCACTCACCACCACTCACTCACTCACTCACTCACTCACTCACTCACTCACTCACTCACTCACTCACTCACTCACTCACTCACTCACTCACCCACTCACTCACTCACTCACTCACCTCCACTCACTCACTCACTCACTCACTCACTCACTCACTCACTCACTCACTCACTCACTCACTCACTCACTCACTCACTCACTCACTCACTCACTCACTCACTCACTCACCCACCCATTCCCCCAACCAACCAACCAACCCACCCATCCACAGGAATGTATCTAGCGAATATCTTTATGCACAATTATAAAATAATATAAATTATATTTCCATAAATATTCAAAAATGTGTTTAGAAACTTGTACACTTAATGATAGTCTTTGATGCAGAAGATTTGCATTGTACCGATAGGTGAAGATTAATACTAAGTACACAAATATATAAAAATTTAAAAATTAAAAATGTAATATGATACTTGAAATGATAATTTTAAAATGCAATTAAATAGAGTCCACTATGATATGGTAAGTGCTATTTGACAATTGTTTTTATGAGATAAATTAATTTTTGCAGACAGACAAACACATACAGACACCGGATTGACAGTTGGAAGAGTGTATAAAATAAATAAGTATATATATATATATATATATATATATATATATATATATATATATATAGAGAGAGAGAGAGAGAGAGAGAGAGAGAGAGAGAGAGAGAGATAGAGAGAGAGAGAGAGAGAGGAGAGGGAGAGAGGGAAAGAGAGAACTCATCAGCATTCATGTGCGAAGAACCTTGTGTACAGTTCTGTTATGTAGCCTTTTAGTTGATCTCATTGTTTTAAAAATCTCCCTTTTCTCATATATAACATACGTATAAACAGCATGCGTGTAATCAACACGCGTATCATGATCTGAACCCACGCTTTAAATACAAAATGTTTTCCAATATGTGCATTTAATAAATGTCCACGCTTGATTACACCACATTAATGTTTACGTTCCCTCACCTTTCACAGCGCAGTGATTATCATTTCGTTCCATCAGTCGTAATAAAATGTGAAAATCATCAGAGAGCAGTCATTTCATCATCACATCTCCCGTTGTCTTTTTCAGATATTGCAAATGACATATATACATTATTCAACTTGTGTGACTAAAGTGCTTTGACAACGTCTGCTCTAACCTAGTTTTCGGGAGAAAACCAAACTATTCATTACAGCAATAATGCAGTAGACATGAAATGATTTTTCTAACGTTTTTGTCCGAAAAGTGTTTTATGGATTTCATAAAATCTCTGTTTTGCATAATAATACAAGTCGTAGTGATATCTGAGATGATATTGTATGATTCGTTCTGTAGTCGGCGATATACTTTCTTTTCGCGTTGACTTGTATTTGACAAGAAGCATCTCCTCTGAAAAAGACATAGGATGAGACATCATGGGAAGTCCCAACTTGATCGATATCTACGTAATATTTGAATAAGCTTAACAAATCTTCCCCCAAATAGCAATTGATCTAAGGCTAAGGTATTTTGCGAATATGAGCTAATATACTATTTACTATTTTGAACAGTATTTGTTGGACAAGGAACGTAGAAAGCTAAATGCTCAACTGTTTGGCCAACCGGGCCTCCTCCTATATTTTTATTGGAGATTACAGCTTTTTGCTTCTTAGTTGGCCTGATGACATATACATTTAAATAACAGCATTTAACAGAATGTAATGTTGTACCACTATTATATCTATATCAACTAAAATCTCAAAATTCCATTAAGCACGTGTTTCTCCATTTTGTATCTGGCGTGCTGAAATACCTCGTACTAAAAGATCTACTAGCAGCAACTCACGGTTGTCGGTACCATGCACATGTAGATGTTACTATTTTACGGTCGCTTTTGTGCCCACGATTAGCTAAATGAGCCGAATAGTCCACAAAGGGTAATGAGACGAAGTGAAGGATGAAACACCCTTCTGATATAGACCAACGGGGGTTTGAACCGAAATATTCAGATCTATGGCTGGCTATCCAGTTAGGCAATGTGCTGTCAGTCACATACGGGAAAACTTGGCCGAGTAAAATTATCTGAACTGTTTATGGGACATTTAGGGTTAGAGTCAGACTTGTAGATTATAATCAAACCTCTTAGGGCTAGACAGCTATCTAATTACAATCTGCTGTTAACGGGAAGCTTTTGAACGACGATAACGCTACAGCGGAGGTGAAACAACGTTGCAGGTTTACCTGTGGATTTTTATTGGAAAATTTAAATTTAGAAACGTACATAAAACAAAGATGATCTACGTGCAGTGACGTGTGTTTGAAACATAGGTGAGTTATAGCAACAGATTGCTGATCCCCGTGGGCGCAATGTACTTCATAATTATTGAACGAGACCTTTTGGAACGGAAGTGACAACAAGCAACTAGGAACATATCGTATCAGTTTATTAGTCTAATACGATAGCAAAATAATAATAATAATAATAATAATAATAATAATAATAATAATAATAATAATAATAATAATAATGCATGTTTATATAGCGCCAGAACCAGGTAACCCTGTTATGAGGCGCTGTACAGTACTATTATCCCTGACTCAGACCTGTTTCCACCCAGCACACATATCAACTCCCAAGGGGGCATGCAACGCATGCTGCCATTATAGGCGCAAAGTGTTACTCAAACACATAGCCATAGGCAGCTGTGTACAGGTACTTACTGTTTTCTTCGTATACCTGTCCTACGCCGGAAAAAAACTGGGGTAACATAATCTCTAGCACTCCGAGGAATGACGTCATGTCTTCGGTAATGCCAACCAGCAAAAAACTGTTGTCTATGTGCCATTTGGCGCGTTGAAGTTGTTCCATATTTGGCTCATGTCTTTCCCTTTAAATAGAAACACTGGATAAGTTCAAACAAACAACGTCACAGTTTGTTGAGGACGAATTACTCGGTGACATTTATGTCGCATAGTTCTGCAATATTCAGCATTCATTCACCAAACCATTTTGCCAGCAAGAAGTTTAATCTTCCAATAGAAGCCCCAGCCTCGTCAATTTATGTATGTATTAAGGGAATTACTAAGCTTAAAATGCACTCACTCGCTCGCTCGCTCCCTCGCTCCCTCCCCCACTCACTCACTCACTCACTCACATGACCAATATACAAGAAATACTATTTATTACCACGTTTTAAGATTATTTTCAAATAATCAGTTCAAATTATTGATACGTTTATTTCCCTATATCATTATTTGATGATGTTTGCTAATATTGTTTTATTATAATAAAACATAGTATATTCTATTCGCTGTACTATTCTTTCTTGATTGAGAAATAATAATGTAATCATTCTTAGCAATCATAATTTCTTTCTAAATCTTGTATAAAATTGATTAACCTATTTATAGTTTACCAAAAACGGTAAATAAATAAAAATAATTTTTAACACATTGTCACATCTCAAATATGTTTTTTTAAAGAGAGTTTCTCAATTAAAGTATTGCATTTCAGTTATATGCCACAACGTATGTAGCTACACATGTGTACATACTCTGACGCACAAAACGTATATATATATATATATATATATATATATATATATATTTTGGGAAAGAGAGAGAGAGAGAGAGAGAGAGAGAGCGAGAGAAAGAGAGATACTGTGTCTGTGGTTTCTCCATCGCAATTTGAAATAGCAGTAAACCTAAAATGTACATACCAGCAACCTTCAGAATGTTGACACAGAAACGGAAATGCCAACATTTGCCAGTAAAAACACGAATCCGATACGTTATTGGCGGCAATGCAATCATCCAGACTCTGTCAAACGAAAAACAAGTAAGATAGTGACACGATTTCAATAACACCCATAAACATTTTGGACAGAACAAAGAGATAGGAACAGGACAGTTCATTTCCACACAATACCACAGGAATATATTATAACCTACGGTGCAGCTAACTTTATTTTACGTTAATGCACAAATTAGACATATACGTAGACAACCAATTTGCTTTATTTCAAATTTTATTTTATAGACAGACAATTTTTCTCCATTATCTCTTCGAGACGTTCAGTGGCACCAAAGTTATCAATACTCTTCTATGCGAGATTTTGTATTAACAAAATATCTTGAATAGTATTAGATATGCCGCTAGTCAGTATTTTAAAATCTAGTTTAAACATTTACGATAATAAAATTTTCTCTATTTTCCTGAAAGGGGTCACCTATCATTCCCAAAATTTTCACAAATCTACTAAACACCGAGTTTTATTCCCCTCGTACTTGAATGTGTGGAGATGTAAATTTTGAAAGTGATGATGAAACGTTGCTATGTTTTCCTGAAAACACACCCTTCTCACGAATCAATGGCACAATCACGAAACAACCAAATAATTCAAGTATTACATTACTTGTGCGTTGTAGTAATTATTTGGGCATTTCACAACAGTTTAGGAACATGTTTGTACGATATGATGTTTTTGTTTGCACTTTACACAATCTACACATAGTCCCTTCGATATATTTTTCCGGCGTTGTTTTTCTTTGGGTTTCGACGTCAGACACCAGGAGTCGGTTTGAAAGTCTACTCGTCCCGTAGTATGAGGACGGATGAGGGAGAAATTGATGGACACTTGATTGTTTTCCGCTCATTTTTCGACATTAATAAAAGGTACGTTCCTGCTATGTACGGTTTGGACGTTGGCGAAAATGGTTGGCCCTAAAACGTATATACAGATGTAATAGTATCCACCTTAAGTTATTCTTTATCTCAAGAATCAAAAACGATATCACAAAATGGCATTGAAACAACAGAAAAACGAAAATATGAAAGGCGAGTATACCATAATTGGACCATATTGACTGGGTGTTGTTTACTGAAAATATATTCTACTATTATTTATGTACTTGACCTGCTTAAAAATGTCAATATTCAGAACTCTACCGTTCTTAACTCCTCAGTGTATACGTAAATAAATTTCGGTTCCTCCGACGACTAATCGACTCGACATGGGTAACATTAAGAACTGGTTAGAAGTGGGTTAAATGTCTTATGGTGGATTATGTTCCAAATAACAACAACAATGTTATTACCATTGTAGAGTTGGTGGCTGTTGGTCCCTTAAAATCGTTGGTGGCGTCCCCAAAACGCTTCCAACTGTAAACAGAGATCAGCTGATCTAATGGCTCTCTTAGCACATTGATCATAATGATCGGCTTCTTGCTGATGCTAAATAATAAAAATAATAATAATTTTATTATTATTAATATTATTATTATTGTATTAGTAGCAGTATAAGTAGTAGCAGTAATAGTGGTATTAGTTGTTATACTACTATTATTAGTAGTAGTAGTTGTTGTTGTTGTCGTCGTCATGGTGGTGGTGGTAGTAGTAGTTCTTGTTGTTGTTGTGATGGAAGTAGTAGTAGTAGTAGTAGTAGTAGTATTTGTTGTTCTAATGGTAGTAATGGTAGTTAAAGTAGGTGTAGTTACTGTTGTTGTTTTTGTTGGTATGGTTGTTGTCATGGGTAGTAGTAGTAGTAGTAGTAGTAGTGGAAGTTGTTGTTGTTGTAATGGTAATAGTGTTCGTAGTAGTATTAGTAGCAGCAGTAGCAGGAGCAGTAGAAATAAATCAAAAACAGCAAAAGCGATAATAAAAATAAGAACAGACACTGACAAGAACAGTAACCATAGTAATAATTATAACAGGATTGCACAACAACAACAACAACAACAACAACAACAATAATAATAATAATAATAATGACAACATTGACGATCATAACGACCAGCACCAGCAACAGCCGTATTTGTCGTAGCATTGACAATAGCCTAATACAGGCAACATTAATAATAATAGCGGTAATAGAACAGTATTGGTAATAACAATAGCCGCAGGAACATACATAGCAGTAATAAGAACAACAACAACAGCAACTGCTGTAGTAGCAGCAATAGTACCAGAAATTAAGACTATCGTCAGATAGATGATGGCTGTTCGATGTAATATGAAGTATCAGCTATAAGACACATTAGATCATCGAAGTGATTGTCGATTAAGTACTAGGTCATGTAAAGGTCAATTTCTGTTGATATTTTCTTTTCTCAGAACTTCTCATTTTATACTCCGTCTGAGACTATTCTTGATCTTCTTAAGCACTATCAGCACCATATTATCGCCCACTCCGGTGTAACCCGCTCCCACCCCCCCCCCAACCCGAAGAAGAGACTGGTTATCGGTTTACTGTCATTAGAATCGTTCGTCATTGTTGCGCTACAATCGATGATACTCTCTTCTTTTGGGAACAACTAATTATGGTCGTGATGAATTGCTTTTATTACGACCCAATAACAACAACAACCCCCCCCCCTTCTTTTACGTCGATGAGCCTCCGCAGTGGAAAACATTCGAAACAAACGGGTTTTAATAGGTGTACTCTAGTTATTGTACCTTAAATATCACCCCCATGCTGCAGATAATAGAAGATAATAAAGGTCTTCCCTATTGATAGTCGATTTATTTTGAGTTCTAATAGATCGTTGTTGTTGTTGTTGTTAAATAAAGGGATGTTAATGTTCCTATCATGATGGACACTTTACTGACTCGTAATGACCACAAATTCGTAATGTGAGTATTAGTATTAGTATTGGTAAAAGTAGTACGTAGTAGTAGTAGTAGTAGTAATGTCGTTGCTAGTCGTGATAGTAGTTGTTGTGGTATCTGTAGTAGCAGTAAACTTAGTAGCAGGAACATTAGCCATTCTGGCGGCGGACTGATTCTTGCAGCGACACACACGCGCGCGCACACACACACACGTACACACACGCACACGCACGCACACACACACACACACGTATCAAGCAGATTAACTGAAACCTGACGATGTTTTAATTAATTTTAATGGCGTAAGTTATATAACAAACCAGGGAAAATTGAGCACGATAGGGCGTTACTTCAGTCCGTGTGTCTCTACATGTATATGTTGGCGGCTGATGCGCGCCCACAGAGAGATGGGATGATACACGAACATTTATAGAAAATGATCAGAAGAGGTTACTCGTCATCAGCACAATACATTCATTCACAAGAAGGAATAGACATAATGGCGGGAGGAGGGGGGAGGGGGCTCCAGTACGTGGGCGCAAATATCTCCGTAGTTATTTAAATGTTGGCAAACTGCGTGACTTATTTGAAGCTCAGAAACAAACTGATGCTAATTATTCACTGTATTACCGAATCTGTATTGGCAAATACGTTCAATCTTGACTTTGGGTGTTTGGAATTTGTAGCCATTTGGATAGAAAAAATAAAATATGGATATATAGCAGTTTGGGAACAAATTAATAAATTTTGGTTATGTAATCAACAGTATTGTTGGAGGATTTATGTTTTGTTGCTTGACAGGGTCAAACTGATCCGACCAACTATTTTTTCCAGAAAAAAGAATGAAAATGAATTTATGAACTTTTAGAAAAGAGGTCTTCATATGTAGTTGTCGTAGCAATAATAATAATAATAATAATAATAATAATAATAATAATAATAATAATAATATTAATAATAATAATAGTATTAATAATAATAATAATAATAATAATAATAATAATAATAATAATAATAATAATAATAATAATAATAATAATAATAATAATAATAATAAAACGAGGTATTGATAGTAATGATAAAGTTAACTTTGGTAGTGGTAGTAGTATAGTTCAGCATTATTGATAAAGTGACGCAGGTAAATGTCAATAATATCAGTATTCTCCATGATGGTCAAGGTTTTTCGATGAACATGTTATTTATTATAAGAGAAAAAAGTAACAAGGTTAATGGTAGCAGTAGTTATTTATATTATGATACAAAAATTGCGCCATGTTTTATATGTGTCTATATATAAATGTATGTGTGTTTGTGTATCTATCTGTTTGTCTGCGTGCGTCCGTGCACATAATATATATATATATATATATATATATATATATATATATATATATATAAAAGGGGGGGGAGAGAGAGAGTAGGATCATATGTGCGCGCGTGTGCGTGCGTGCGTGAGTGAGTGCGCGCGCGTGTGTGTGTATGTGCTATTACCGAGGTAGATTAATAAAGTAAAGATGTTTAGCTATTATTTGACATCCAGTCATCTTCTGCAGTTGTTCAATATACGGATTCTGGAAAAGAAATGAACCAACAAGAGTTCTCCACGAGCTCTATGCGTTACAAGGCTACATACATCAAGACTGTTCACTTTCCGAACACAAAGATACGTTCAAAATAAAACAAAATACTCACGATTTTGTGTAGACGAGATGTCGGATCTCTACCAATGCCCATTGCTTTTTTTCTTACCGTGACTCCTCTCTTCTCTCCCAAAGTTATAAATGTATCGTACAATGATCGACTGCCACATTTAGGAACGCGGTTATAAAACACATGACTACATCTCCGCAGCAAATGAAGCGGTACATGTCGTTTGCGGCTGACTAATACTTCATTGAGGTTTGCAATAAATTCTAATGGGCTACAACTCTGTGAAATATTTCCATCTGTCTTCTGTGAAAAAAGGTAAACTATTAGTTATAAATATTATTTTTAAAACGTTTGATAATAAAATACGTAATTTCCTATCTATGTCCTGAATAACAGTTTGGACTTATTTTTAACAATCCTTGATAGTGGTAAGGAAGTGTAAAGGCTTGGCCTTTTGAGACACAAAGCATTTTAAATTAAGTGATATAAATATTAGTCTAGGTTTTTTCCCCACTCCCATTTAATAACGCACACTCACACACACACGCACTCACACACGATGAAATCACCAAAACCTCAATCAATACTATCAGTTCTCTTAATTTATTTACTATTATTAATATAATTCTGCCAGTCATAAACATGCTGTTTTAACCTATACTTTTATTTTATTAAAGAAAGGTATACTATCTTTAATTAAACCCACAATAACGATCCAAGCATCCTGGACTTCGTTTTTATTCAAACTTTCCGGAATTGTGAATATTGTTTCCACAGCATAAGCTGGCGTACAAATATATCTGTATACAGAATTAGTTAATTAAAACAATGGAGTTATAGCTTACACTGCATTCTGCATATTGTATTTATTTTAATTTGAATAGCAGCCGTTGGATAGATTAGAGACATGCTATTCACAAAGAAGCGATGTTTTTATATCGCTCCTAGAAGCTGTTACATAGTAAAAATATACATTAAGAATATAACTTCGTCGTTTAAATCACCTGGTTGCTTTATGTGCAGCCTGAATATTCAGATTCATTTTGTTCATGTTATTGATGTAATTTGACATAATTTGGCATGCATATTTTTAGATACAATACAGTGGTTATAAGTTACTGTGATATAAATGTATGTGTATATATATATATATATATATATATATATATATATATATATATAGGTGTGTGTGTGTGTGTGTGCGTGTGCGTGTGTGTGTGTGTGTGTGTATGTGTGTCTTAGGAATTGTAATATAATAGGAATAATAAATAAAATAATACGTGACATTTACATAGCTAAATAACTATTCTCTAAGTCGCTTTACAGTTTTTTTATCCCTGACTCAGGCCTGTTTCAATCCAGCACACATCTCAACTCCCAAATGGGCCTACAACGCATGCTGCCATTAAATGCGCAAATCGTTACTCAAACACATAGCCATCACGTCCTGTCAGGTTCTCATTTCTGGCTGAGTGAACCAGTCGTCACGTGACAGCATTGCAGCTCCGGAGCCTCGAACCCGTGACCCTTCGATTACGAGTTCTAGGCTCTTACTAAATGCGCCATTACGGCTCGACAAAAATATTAGACATATTTATATTAACATATATTGTACAGTGAAGCGCTATGACCTTTGACAGATAGCTTGTTCTAACTTTATTTACTGATTTAACTAACCTGCTTTAATGATTTAAACAATATATATAATTAATGTAATTAACCCTATCTGTTACATAATACACCAGGTAGTGTATTAATGGTAAGTATTGCTGCATATGATCAACTTGTTTTAAAATTTGACGCCGAAAGTTTTGTCCATTTCATAGATTTAAGTTCGCATTTCAAGATAAAAATTTAATTAATGACTACATCATAGCTTTAACGATGTTATTTACAAACAACTAAAATAATCTGGTAAATAGTGATTGGTGACATCGTTTAGTTACAAACTCAATCGTAAATGGTGTAGTCATACGCCTAAGATATTGAGGACCATAATTAGCGAGTGAGTGAGTGCGTGAGTACGTGAGTGAGTGAGTGAGTGAGTGAGTGAGTGGATTAATGGGTGGGTGAGTGAGTGAGTGAAATAAGCAGCGAACGAACAAGTGAATAAAATAGCAAGCGAACGAGGGAGTATTCGCTTACTCTCAGTGCAGGTCACACCTGACACAGAAGTTGGAAGAGTTTCTCTTTAAAAAACGTCGAAACTTCAAACAGACATAAATAACATATGGATTCCACCCCAAAACCTGGAAGATTAAAGTACAACGAGCTATAAACTGAACGAGAGAGAGAGAGAGAGAGAGAGAGAGAGAGAGAGAGAGAGAGTATGGCCTTCTACACGTTATCATCAATAAAAGCAGCGCATCGACATTAGGTGACCTGAATAGGCAAACATCTAATTCTCTCTTTATATATAATATATATATATATATATATATATATATATATATATATATATATATATATATATATAGAAAAGGGGGAATAAGGCATATAAATTAAAGCGCAACGAGACCTTTTTAGATTACTCCCAAAATCAGGCCCAATTAATTCAATGTGAAAGCGAGATTGCTCAATATTGTAGGCTGCTCGTTACAATTTATCACTCTACTATCTTTCTAGTTCTTAGTCGTTCAGATCAGATCATAATTGGACGCGCTAAACACATTATAATAACCCTCAGTTTTGTCAATATCGCCCATGCCATGCCAACACATAACTATTACTTCGATTTGGGCTTCGTTTAAGGTAATTCTTAAACGTTCAGATTCTTTTTATTGAGGTGGCCGAAAATTGATGGAGGTTTTACGTTAATCAGTTTTTGGACATCTGATTTAAATCTAATTAAAATCGTGTTGATAGCCGATAATCTATTATATTCTGCCTTTTGTTTAGTCCAGTAATTGGTTTTTGAGGAGGATTCAAGATTAAAATATCGCGTGCTCAATTTCAACGCGGTCATTATTATGCATCCTGGTAAACTCGTCCTAAAGTTTTATCGTCCTTTATTGACGATTTCCATTATTTAAAGATAACAATACAAACTCCTAAAAAAAGACATCTAAACGAAATAGGGGACGATAAATCAAGAGAATCGTTCGTTTTATCTGATCCGTGTTGATGTTATTCATTTTGCCGTTTTCATCGTCGCGTGATATTTAGTGAAATCTAAATTTTTATTTACTCTCTGTACAGCAGTAAATGAAGGTAAATCATATTTTTTCAGTATAATGTCTTACCTGATCTATCATTGCATCACAAAACGACGTGTTTAAGCTGGATGTCATTTCTATTCGTTCCGCATCGATGTCGACACATAATGCCTTATCTGAGCTAATCCATACACTTATCACAATATCCCGAATAAGGATACATGTTAATATCACTAATGTGAGAAACACCAGTCTCGGGTTTCGATGTACTAAGTAGGCCATGGTAATACTTGATATATATATATATATATATATATATATATATATATATATATATCGTACAAATACACACACGCACATACACACAAGCAAACAAACACACACACACACACACACACAAGCAATTTAACCCTATGTCGCCAAGCTGTAAATCTAGCTCAAGTTTAGATGAGAAAGAATTTGACATCAAAGACGTAAATATCTCATCAAGGCAGGTCAACTTCCTCTTCAGCGAGCCAGAGAATAACGCCTGCTCATTAAACGTATTCACAGCTTTTTATTTAAATTTATCGCTTCTTCATTTACGAACATCCAGGCATCCGTCTTCTTCGACTTCATGCGATCCGGGTCGTATTCAAATACAAACTGGTGCGAAAACATTCAGTAAATAGCAAAAACTCTCGATTAATTGAATCTAAACAAAACCCGTCCTTCCTCGCGCTGTACAACAGATAACTATCGATCGTGATAACAAGTTCAACGCTAACACTTTGACGATCAATATTTGGTGTGGAAAACTTTTCGTGGACATCGATTACTAGACCTATGTTTAGTTACACTGACCAATTTAGAGTATATTTATTTTGCAACTGGGCATCAAAAACAATACGAACGGGGAAAAAACATGGCCTGTAAAAGCTAGCCCGTAAAAAGGTGACCCCAAAACGAAGGCTCTTTGTTTTAGATCACCGTGAACATTTCAACAACCGTATACATGCTTCTGTTCTGTATTTTGGCCGTATTCTGTGTTCTTGTTCTGATTCCATTGCCATCTTTATCTCTGTAATCGAAATCGATGGCTACCCCATATGCCTGTTTTTTGTTTGAATGCTAAATGCAGGAGTCTTGCCATTTTAAATGTAGTGCGCAGGAAAATGTTCGATAGGCTAGATTTAACCAGCTGTCTCCAAGTATTTATATACAATGGACATGTGTGCACGGTGGTGTAATAAAAGGCACAGCACAGATGCTAATAATGGGTCATAATCGTCCCTTTCTCCTCACATTATCAGTCTGGTAGAGATAAATCTTCCTTGGTGATAATTAGAACGAACGCTCAGTGCGAAAATTTGTTTGGTTAATGTGCTCACTATACAGATGTGGATAGTCAGTACTTAATTTTATTATCTGCTGAGGTTTTGTCGAAGAAAGCACACACATTTACATACGCACGGGCGCACGCGAAAATATACGTGATGGACAGAGAGAGAGAGAGAGAGAGAGAGAGAGAGAGAAAGATGAATTTACCTTTGGCGTTGTAAAACAAAGAGTATTCTAGTTTGATAAGAATATTCGAAACAAATTAATGGTTACTTAGTTTCGAATGTTTTTAATATTTAATATACAAAAGAGGAGCAGAAAGAAGATTATTTTAAATGACAAACAAACATTTAATAGTATTCATTACTTATTGACAATTAATGGCATTATTGATACATTATCATATACCGGTTGGTAAATTTTGTTACAGAAGGTCTCATCTACAGTGTCAAGAAACCAACACCAACGCTTGGTTAAAACGGCGAGGAACTCGTACGCGTTGCTCGTGCACGTATTCCTCTTCATTCGCCGTGCCAGGTATTGCATGGGGAATATCTGCCGTGGCCTCCTTCCAGTTGCTCTATTTTAGACGAGCAGTGGACCCATTGTTGACGAGATCCACTTCACGGATTGGAGCTCAGCCATGTCCAGTTCGCGTGAGAATATGTATAACTGCGCGGTGGGAAAATAATGGAAACAATATTTATTATCCTTCGATGGTAATCCATTTCAACCACGAAAACAGCTTCTTACTCCGCGTATGTCTTGACGTAGTGCAATTAACATTATAATTCAGGCATAAATGCCTATATGCTGCATGACATATAAAAAGGCTATAAAGTCTTCATTTGGAAACGTTTGGCCAATAAAGTAGTTTTACAGTTAGTCGTGATCTAAACTCATTCGCCTGAAAGTTCGTCCGCTCATTTCTAACCCAAAACAAATTCAGTCTACTGCCAAAGTACTCACCTCATCTATAGATCCCTTGAATGAGTACATATCTGCACCAGCAAGAATTGGCCCAGATCCCGGTAGTACAGACGACTGGGCACCAATAGTCAAAGGGAATGTACTAGTCTGAAGTCCTATAGCTGGTAAGTGGGGCAAAATAATATATATATATATATATATATATATATAAGATGTGTGTCTGCTCGTATTTAAGTGTGTTCAGACACGCGCATAAGTATCCTTGTATCCATGACCTAACGGTAGCGCGGTTAATCACAGACCTACGTGTGTATAAAATTCAAATGATGTACACTCTTACAGTAAATGTATTATGTCTGTAATATTAGCATCAATGACAGGAATGTAGTACCGACCTTCAGTCCAGTAAAAATGTCACGGATAAAATCCACTTGGACAAAACCCTCCTGGACAAATTTCTAAAGTAAGGCTTATAGAATCTGCCTAATTTAATCGTAACCACCTTGAAAGATTGGGATTGTTGTTGTTCACGAAGAATTATATTTAGAGACTATGACAATAACTGCTAGAGGTGACTTCAATTACAAAGAGTGAAGAATAAATTTCTAAAGAAGACCAACTATGATCTATACTGATTTAAATATAAAAAATGCGTGAAATAATTTCAGTTAGAATATTTTCAGAATATGTTCTATATCCACATATTGTATGAATTATGTGACAAGAGAAAGGAAAAGAGGTTAAATATCGTCACATAGTAGTGGCATCGTAACGCAGCTAACCGAAGAAAAGGTGATGCCTTTTAGCATGACCTCAGTCCGGCAGGTATTTTTCCAGCAGCTTTCCTTTTTGACTTTCGTGGAATTTGTCCAGATGGGTTTTGTTCGTGGGCATCCAGCAAGAGTAATTATAATTTTAATACCATGTGCTTTCATATATAAAAAAACATTTCAAAAGTCCTGTACACAATCAAAATAAGTGAAACGATTATTGTATAATCTACGTCCGCCATCCCAACTATAAAGATTACAGAAAGGTCTGTACACGTAACAGCCAAATATTAACATTATTAGCCATGACGTAATAAAGTCGGTGGTACATCTGAACCTTCATCCGGCGAAAAATCTGCCAAATGCGTTTCCTTTCTATTTTTCCAAATTCAGAATGCATTTAGTATCACTAAATTAAAATCCTTTCGCATCTTCCTCACTGAGATAGTAAGTTACTTTAATAACTGTTGTTGATGTCGCGGCTACTTCTGCAGCCGTGATTATTATTATTATTATTATTATTATTTTATCTCAAACCTTAATAAGCAGATACTTTTATAATTGTTAATGTTACATTATACAGAATCGGGAGAATTGGGTTAAAATAAGGGATTGAAACCAAACCCTACCCCTTCCCTCCCCTACCAGATCCCTCGCAACATCATAAAAACCGACTACTTTCCGGCTAATGTTGTTATTCGAACCATTACTCAGTACGCGCTACACGGGGTTTGGCTGGGTTTATGTGTAACTCTTTATACACCGAGTCGCATACTGGTAAGCTTCATGTATCTAGTTAATTTCTATGAAGTTTCGTATATTTCTGTATAATCTTCTCGTTTACGACCGATCGATAAAAAGAAAAATGAATAAAGCATTTTGTTGGCGGTGACAAAGAATTTGTTTTTTGTGTGTAAAATTACAAATTGCTGTGTAATGCATGTTGTTTGTCGTTTACTATAATTACAGGGTTTACAAAATAAAAAAGTACAGCTGTTTGATAGAGTAGATGGTTTGCTGTTAATATAGAAGACGAGTATATTGGTGATAGAAGGGACAGTTTGTTGTTAACATTGAATTATAGAGGACAGGTTTATGCCGATAGAGAGAATGTTTTTCGTTAATTTAGATAAAAGGTTTATTTTGATAAATTATTGTTTATTATTATTATCGAGGACAGTTTTAGTATTGACATAGAATAGAGGTTTGTTGTTAAAATAGGGTGACAGTTTGTTGTTAACATAGAGGGACAGTATGTTGTTAACATAGAGGGACAGTATGTTGTTAAAATAGAGGGATAGGTTGTTATTAATACAGAGGAATGTTTAGTATCGATATAGAGAAATGGTTTGTTGTTATTACAGAGGACAGTATAGTATCGATATAGAATAGAGGCTTTTTTGTTAAAATAGAGGGACAGTTAATGTAGAGGACAGTTTCAGGTTTCTTGTTAATGTAGAGGACAGTTTCAGGTTTCTTGTTAATGTAGAGGAAAGTTTGTTGTTAATGTAGAGGACAGTTTGTTGTTAATGTAGAGGACAGTTTTTGTGTTAATGTAGAGGACAGTTTGTTGTTAATGTAGAGGACAGTTTGTTGTTAATGTAGAGGACAGTTTGCTGTTAATGTAGAGGACAGTTTGTTGTTAATGTAGAGGACAGTTTGTTGTTAATGCAGAGGACAGTTTGTTGTTAATGTAGAGGATAGTTTGTTGTTAATGTAGAGGACAGTTTGTTGTTAATGTAGAGGACAGTTTGTTGTTAATGTAGAGGACAGTTTCAGGTTTCTTGTTAATGTAGAGGAAAGTTTGTTGTTAATGTAGAGGACAGTTTGTTGTTAATGTAGAGGACAGTTTTTGTGTTAATGTAGAGGACAGTTTGTTGTTAATGTAGAGGACAGTTTGTTGTTAATGTAGAGGACAGTTTGCTGTTAATGTAGAGGACATTTTGTTGTTAATGTAGAGGACAGTTTGTTGTTAATGCAGAGGACAGTTTGTTGTTAATGTAGAGGATAGTTTGTTGTTAATGTAGAGGACAGTTTGTTGTTAATGTAGAGGACAGTTTGTTGTTAATGTAGAGGACAGTTTGTTGTTAATGTAGAGGACAGTTTTTGTGTTAATGTAGAGGACATTTTGTTGTTAATGTAGAGGACAGTTTTCGTGTTAATGTAGAGGACATTTTGTTGTTAATGTAGAGGACAGTTTGTTGTTAATGTAGAGGACAGTTTTTGTGTTAATGTAGAGGACAGTTGGTTGTTAATGTAGAGGACAGTTTGTTGTTAATGTAGAGGACAGTTTAGTATCGATATAGAGTAGATGTTTGTTCCTAATATAGAAGGACAGTTCGTTGTTTACATACTTGTAGAGTTGATCATTACGTTCGTGATATCGTACGTCATCATATCAGTGACGTTAGCTGGGGATGGAATATCGTCGATCAACATCTGAACATAGAAGTAGCCGAAGGCATTCATCAAGAACGGTTTACTAGTCACGGTCAGCACAACGAAGTGCCATTGGTTATACATCAGCTGAAAAGTACGAATGCTCCAATTAAACCCTTTATATTGCAATCAATCCGGAATTGTCGAGATATGAAGTTTTATTACGCAGTCATATTTTTACATCCTTTTCCAGCCAGGTAAATGATGTATGACTTTGTGAAGATTCATCTTGACTATCCGGTTGAGTGTTTTGTTTCGTTTTTGTGAAATACTGACGCTTACCTTATTATTCCCTGATTGGACCGTATATGACATGCCGCCAATCCGTGCGGTTCCTTTTACG